>SJYA01000936.1:2739253-2864371 GCA_006410615.1 Neotragus moschatus | reverse complement strand
TGACTGAACTGAAAAACAAAAAACTTTCTGAATCTCTCTGGAGGTTTCTAAAAACTGACTTGGGGGGTTGGGTGAGGGGAAAGGACCTCCTTAGGGTCATTTTTCCCTAGGGACAGGGAGTGATTTTGGCCTGGTATATCCGCGAAGGAATACTGGAAAGTTTGCCCTGTTTAGCAGATGTGCTAGACCAAAGTACAGGTCAACACTCCCTGTGAATAGGGCAGAGTCAAACCTGCTTCTGGAATGTAGGCTGAATTCAAGCAGGGCACCTAGATTGAGGCACTGTCCTCACCCACAGCTTGACCTGCTTCATTCCTGTATTTCTGTTTCTATTGGTTGCCTCTGACCATGATATTTCCTTCATTTTAACAAGGCTTGCTATTCCATTACTTTGGGATTTGGGTATCACCATTCCCATGATACAATCTAAGTATACGGATAAACTCACTTAAGCAACTTCTTCATGACCAGTATCTGAGTGACTTGAGGAATATGCAGTGAAATTCTAGTTATAAAAAAAAGACATTGGTGTTCTCTGATCTGAGATTTATGTCAAGGAATTTTAGAAAACTTATTTCTTACCTCTCACTCTCCATCAGAGAGATGACTGAAGTCTTTTTACTTCAATTACAATTACAAAAGAGTCTCATAAAGGAAAGGAAAAAAAGAAAGGAGCCACTATGGAGGCTATGTAACCTGTAAGAGTGCCATTCTTCTCTTACATTTTTTTCTATGTAGCTTGAGGGTTGCAAGTCACTTCACAGGGACAATGCAAAGTCAACCAGGGTCTTTGAGGATGCACTTGGCTAGGGGAAAGGGATCCTAGGAAACCCAAGTTTGCGCAGCATTTTATTCTATTAATGGCTTGAGTAGCTGGGTTGAATAAGCATTCGAGTTTGTCGTCATTCCAGAATTATTCTTGATGAAAAGCTGTGTGTGGATTGAAGAAATCTGAGAACTTTGGGGCCTTAACTTCCATTTTACTTAAATTAGTACAATTTTGGTTACAGTTCAGTCGCTCAGTCGTGTCCGGCTCTTTGTGACCCAATGAATCACAGCACTCCAGGCCTCCCTGTCCATCACCAACTCCCGGAGTTCACTCAGACTCACGCCCATCGAGTCAGTGATGCCATCCAGCCATCTCATCCTCGGTCGTCCCCTTCTCCTCCTGCCCATAATCCCTCCCAGCATCAAAGTCTTTTCCAATGAGTCAGCTCTTCGCATGAGGTGGCCAAAGTATTGGAGCTTCAGCTTCAGCATCATTCCTTCCAAAGAAATCCCAGGGCTGATCTCCTTCAGAATGGACTGGTTGGATCTCTTTACAGTCCAAGGGACTCTCAAGAGTCGTCTCCAACATCACAGTTCAAAGGCATCAATTCTTTGGTGCTCAGCTTTCTTCACAGTCCAACTCTCACATCCATACATGACTACTGGAAAAACCATAGCCTTGACTAGACGGACCTTTGTTGGCAAAGTAATGTCTCTGCTTTTCAATATGCTATCTAGGTTGGTCATAAGCATAACATGTTTGAATCTTTATTTTTCTTCACTCAGTAACATTTGTTGGGGATGTCTGCCTAGCTAGGTATTGGTTTAAAAATAATGAATCATATACTTAGGAGGAGATCTCCAGAGATCCTGATGGACTTGTTGCCGTATCATATCTGACAGTAATGAATACTTCCAATTAAAAAATTTAATCTACGCAAATATTTTTAAAGTCCATTTACCTTTCAAAGTATTTCACTTACAGTGATTTATTTGCTTTGGCGTCTTTACTCTGAAGTCAATTTAAGACCAAACTCTTGCTTCTCATCCCAGTGGCGATGTTTAGTATTTGTTAGTCTCTTGGCCCTTGTAGGGAATATTCCCATGAAAAGTGGGAACTTATGTGCTTTATTGTGGTTTTAGTTTTCCTCACTCCATTGCTCACATATCCCACCTCCTACCCCTGAATACCTGGAATAAAATCCCTGAGATATATACTACATGAATCACTTTAGAAAGTTTAAGAAAAGGGCTTCTAGGGGAGAATGTTGTTTTTCTTTAATATCATTCATAAAACTTATCTTATGAATTGTAATAATTAGGAGTCTTGCTGCTGCTGCTGCTGCTAAGTCGCTTCAGTCGTGTCCGACTCTGTGCAACCCCATAGACTTCCCAGGCTCCCCTGTCCCTGGGATTCTCCAGGCAAGAACACTGGAGTGGGTTGCCATTTCCTACTCCAGGGGATCTTCCTGACCCAGGGATTGAACCCATGTCTCTTGTGTCTCCTACATTGGCAGGTGGATTCTTTACCACTGTGCCACCTGGGAAGCCCTGCATAGACTTTGGGGATGATCAAATAAAAAGTGAAGCAGGTAATTCTCTTTAAGTCTATTAGGTGTCCATGGAGCCATTATGTATTCTGACACAGGACGGTATCCAATGTGTATTGAATTGAACTGTATTCCATACTTATTATTAGAGTTTCTCTTTTCACTTGTATATATCCACTTTAAACTATGGTTTGAAAAAATGATTTACAAATGTATTTTCCAAAATAGAGAATTTTAAGTTTATTGATAATGCTGAAAAACACTGAGAGGTAATAATAAGGAGTGTGTTATTACTCCATTTTGGGCTCTTGAGTTTCAAAAATATTCAGAATATGTTAACTTAGAATTATTGAGATATTTTATTTCAGATTATAAGATGACTGCAGGATTTAAAAAAGAAACAAGAAGTCACATGATGTATTTTGCATTCCCTTAACTTGAATAAATTGGGACAAATTGGGATTGATGTGGCTGAATGGTTGATGTCAACATTTGCAACCTTACCTTTTTACAAAGAGAGAAGTGGTATAGGTTTTCCTAATATTTGGTCTAATAGTTTCATAGATTGCCATTATGATGTCTACTTTCAATTTGGTCTGAGGAAATGGATGTTTTCTAGACTTTTTCTTGCAATTATCCTTGCCCATGACATTTCTATTAAGGGTGTTCTTTACCTGGGTCCACTTGCCTATGTTGCACCCCGAAGGACTGCCATCGACATTAAAGGATACACAAAAGGTATGTGAAGAGTTCAGTGTGCCTGTTTCTGTGTTACTGTGGAATAAGGGTGGAATCTACTCATTCAACTTTAATTAGACACCATTTCGCTGCAAAGCATAGTTCACTTTTAGGACTTAGGTCCTGGCAAACCAGAGAAATGTTGCTCAAAAGAGCCCATCAAAACCCAGAGTTGGATGAGACCTTGTGATGACGTATTTAACCCTCTAGTTACTACTTGCTGTAAATATTCAAGTCTAGGTTTAATACAGTGAGTTTATAAGCTGAAGGGAACTTCTTATGGATGTTGGGAACAGTATTTGCAACTGTATAAAAGTGTCTCTTAGAGACATGTCCTCTTGCAAATGGTTTGGATGCTGCCTTAGATCTCAGTGTATGAGATAGAACTTGGCAGGAGTAACTGTCAGAAGCCTGAGAGAGGCAACTCACTTGATCACCCTGCTAGATTTAAAAATTGATATATGTGAACTCACACGTACAGCAATGGCTAAAATACATTTTCCTTTCCGTCTTAGTCTGCTCCAGCATGGTAGGGTTCTGGTGAGGAGGTCTTCCTAGCTTGCAGATGGCCTCTTTGTTGCTGTGTGCTTATGTGGTTCTTCTTTGATGCATGTATGAAGAGAGAACAGGGGATCTTTCACTTCCTCTTCTTCTAAGATCACCAGTCTTGTAGGATTAGGACCTCACTGTATAACTTCTTTTACCCTAATTACCTCTTATCTCCAAATACAGTCACATTGAGGATGAAAGCTTAAACATAGGAATTGGGTGGCGGGGGGCATAATTCAATCCATAGCCCTTTCAGTGAGGAATATCCACTTGTACAGCCACCTCAGTGATTCATAAANCTTGTAGGTTTAGGACCTCACTGTATAACTTCTTTTACCCTAATTACCTCTTATCTCCAAATACAGTCACATTGAGGATGAAAGCTTAAACATAGGAATTGGGTGGCGGAGGGCATAATTCAATCCATAGCCCTTTCAGTGAGGAATATCCACTTGTACAGCCACCTCAGTGATTCATAAATGTGTTTTCTTATCTTTTCCATGAAGATCCCATGGCTTTCATGGAACTTCTAGAAGTTTGAATATTGTGAGCCAGTAAGCTGACACTTGGCAGTGCTGTGAGGTGGCATGACTGAGGTTCAAGCCAGTAGTGAAACATATGGGAGGAAGGTATTTTCAAGGCATTTTACTAATTGTGTGTGTGTGTGTCAATTTTCAGTAAAAATAAAATCAAGTAGATTAAGGTGGTACATACAATTCTAAGGGTAACTTAGGCATTTCATTTGTCCCTCAGTTTTTTAAAGCTTAGTACTCACGTTTAGTAAATCTCTAACTTTTCATATTGCTCCAGGAGTGAGTCACTGTCAGGATCTAGCTGCATGACACCCTGGCTTCTGAGGCAAGGAAATGAGAATGGTAGACTGAGCCCAGCCTTGGGGATATGCTCAGATTTTCAGCAATTGGATGAGCCCTCTGGCCTCTGGGAGCAGTGATCTCAGGCTTGGTCTTTCTAGAATTCAGGGAAGCCAGCTCTCTTCCCTGAATAATATACAGCTGATGCTTTTTAATATGTAGCTGATATTTCTTTATAATAATGCAGCTGATGCTTTCATTTTATGATGATGATTTTGAAAATTAGGCGAACAGTCTTTGTTCTGTGGAATGGGTCAAAATAAAGCCTGAGGGGTGCTCCCACCTGGGGGCTCATTCTGCCACAGCCTCCAGCCTGAAGCCCCTGGTGGACCCTGCTTTGGTCTGCCATCAGGGCTTCTCCCTGGTTCTCCGGTGGCTCAGTGGTAAATAATCCACCTGAGATTCAGGAAACACAAGAAATATGAGTTCGATCCCTGGGTTAGGGAAGACCCCCTGGAGGAGGGCATGGCAACTCTCTCCAGTATTCTTACCTGGAGAACCCCATGGACAGAGCAGCCTGGCGGGCTGCAGTCCATAGGGTCTCAAAGAGTCGCACAAGACTGAAGCGACTGAGCGCTCACACACAGGGCTTCTCATCTGATCCTGTTTGTCCAGCTTAGAAATCCTGAGCTGTGCTGCACAAACCCCAACCATCCCAGAGAGAAAGACTAGAGGAGTGACTAAAACCATCTGATACGCCGCCTTTTGGTCCAATCCCAGTCCAAAACGAGTAGTAAACAAAGGCAGGGCCATGGTTCTGGAGACATCCTGGAATGTCGCTGGTTTGATTTTTGAGCTTATTTAAAGTCGATGCTCTCTGACCCAAGGTTGCTAGAGCCACATCCGCAGCCTAACACAGCCATGAATCTGAGTGTGTCGGTGCCGTCTCTCCTGCGCTCTGACATGAGGCCGGTAAGTGGCTGTTAGAAAGCAAATGGTTTGTTCACAGACCGCATTCCCACGTTCTGCTGAAGAAGCTCGCTGCGCCTGCTTCTGCTGTTGCAGAAATGAGCAACTTCTCCCCGGCTGGGAGAGGCTGTGGAAACCTCAAGGAGACTCTTTTAGCGGCATCCTACTCAACTGTTGTTTTGAAAGTGTTTGATTCGGCATTCGCTGTAACGAGCCATTAAAATCCCTTTAAGATAGATTGTTATCAAGGCCTCTCTCTTGTGTAGAAGATAATGACAGGTGACAAGAAAAAAAGAAGGAATCGCTAATGTGTTAACTAGACCCTGACTAAGGAGTGGATTTTTGCTTTATTACTACGGGGGGTGGGGGAAAAATGACACTTACCAGCTTCCTTCTAAAGTATCAGGTGTGGCACACATATCAGGCTTTTAGCCATGCCATTTAGCTGTGCCAGGAAAAGTATGAAGGAGGCATTTTCTAAGGTAAGGGAAATAGCATTTCAGCCTTCATCCTTTCTGGTGGAGGGTGGAGGATGCAGGGAGAACACAGGAAGAACATCCCTCCTGTCTCAGTGGAGGGGTGCAGCTGTGGAGGCAGTGAGAGGGCAAGCTAGGTCTCTGGAAGGTGAACACTTCATAATTGAAGCAAAATAACTTCTCCATGACCACCTACAAATGAAAGGCAGAATTTGACCATTTTAATATACATGTTCCACGTTCAGGAAGTTTATGCCTGTCTGTCATGCGCTGGCTTCTCAGGTGCTGAAACAGACAGACGGATCAAACCACTCCAGCTGGCTTTGTCATGTAACCTTTCATGAATAAGTTGTCTGGGATGCCTACGATGAGAGGGTTTCAGAGTTAAGGGCCCTGAGACCAAGCAAAAAATTTTAAAATGAATAAGGTAACCGTAACTATTGTGTTGGAGAACTCTCGGTAAACAATTCTCATTCAGTCACTGAATCTAGTGCGTCAGGAATTTTTCCACCTGGAGACCTCCCTGAAGGCTCACTCCCCCTTCTCCCTGTCCTCACACACACATCACAAAAAGCTCAGTGTCTTGCTAACCCATGTTGCCATGGAAGGGAAGAGAGGAAATGCGGGAGAGGCTACAGGCTGCCTGGGGACACTGACCTCTTCATGATGAAGAGGACAAAACACATTTTAAAGAAGTAATGTTACTGTATATTACTTGGCGTTCCATTATATCCTGTTTTTTTGTTGTTGTTGTTTTGGTAAAAATTACTCTTCATTAGAAAAGCCACCTGATAATGTTTTTTAAAGGCTGTACAGGATGGCTCTCTCATTTACACTTCAGTTATGATTGACTTTGTATTGATTTACTGTATAAATCCTATATACTGGACCATTCCATCAAATTTCATTTACTGTGCTGTTTCAGAGAGATGGGCCCAGGAGTATTAATGTAGAATTATCTGTGCAATCATTTCTAAAGTGGGACCTAATTTGAGAACCAACTTAATTATGCCTGTATCATAAAATACAGCTGAACTCTGTACCTCTGCATGTGTGTGCAAGTCACTTCAGTCATGTCCCATTCTTGGCTATGGACCATAGCCGGCCAGGCTCCTCTGTCTGTGGGATTCTCCAAGCAAGAATACTGCAGTAGATTGCCAGGCCCTCCTCCAGGGCATCTTCCCACCCCAGGGACTGAACTCATGTCTCTGATGTCTCCTGCATTGCAGTTGGGTTCTTTACCACTAGTACCACTTGGGAAGCCTCTGTCTACCTCTGGAGTAGGCTAAATCCACATTTGTAAGATTCCTTTCGCTTCTGAGGACTTGAAAAATCCTGAAATGGAACAAATGAGTTGTACTTTATTTTTTTCCACAAATATATAGCACTTCTAACCCTTGTGTTGATTCATGAGAAATGCTGAAACACAATTTTAGTTTCTCTCATATTGTTCGAAAATAGATTACTTTGCAAAAGTATGTATTTGTAGAACCTACTGATGATTAGCTTCTGGTAAGTCACGATAAGAGTGAGGTAGGTGGTTGAAAAGCAACAGAACAGAAGCCTATAAAGGAAAGATTGTTGTTTAGTCACTAAGTCATGTCCAGCTCCATGGACTGTATCCTGCCAGGCTCCTCTGTGCACGGGATTCTTCAGGCAAGAATCCTGGAGCGGGTTTCCATGCCCTCCTCCACGGGATCTTTCCCACCTAGGGACTGAACCTGCGTCTCCTGCATTGCAGTTGGGTTCTTTACCGCCAAGGCACCTGGGAAGCCCTAAAGAAAGATTACTGACTTGTAAAACAGAAACCTTTCACATTTAGCCATTCTCCCCGTGTCTTTCCATAGGCCGTACAGGTTGCCGTACACACACACATGCACGCACACACACAATCAACTGCAGTAAGTTTAAAAACCAAGTATTTGAAGAAAGTGGCGCAGAAGGTGTGATTAATCCTGTCTGAGAAGAATCAGAAAAGACAAGGAGAGGGGCCTGAGATTGCAGGAGGCGCTCTAGTTTTGGAGTAAAACAAATGTGGGTACAATCCCAGCTCTCCCATTTTCAGATAAATTTAGGTTATTTTTATTTTCGTGCGGGTTTGAACAAGTATGGACTGTTCTATACAGTCCTATGATTTTAACTACTAAAAGGTGTAACTGTATAATAGCACGCATGTATGTATGGTAAGCCGCTCCAGTCATGTCAAACTCTGCGACGCTATGGACTGTAGCCCACCAGGCTCCTCTGTCCATGAGATCCTCCAGGCAAGAATACTGGAATGGGTTATCATGCCCTCCTCCAGGGGATAGTTCCAACCCAGGGATCAAACCCTCACCACTTTACGTCTCCTGCATTGGCAGAAGGGTTCTTTACCACTAGTGCTACCTGGGAATCCCATATAATAGCATAGACAGAATAATAAAGCAACTTCCTATCTAGATTGCTCAAGATTTAATATTTTGTCATAATTGTTTTCATTTTGTTAAGAAAGAAAACACTGCAACACATTGAAATTGCCTCTTTCCTTTCTTAATCATACTCTCCTGCCTGTTGATTAGATCTTGAATTTGGTATTTATCGTGTCTACGCACGTATTCATACTTTTTATGTATAGATCCATAACCAACAATTATTTTCTGTTTTAAATTTTATATAAATGATAGCAAAATATCATTTTTAGATATTGTTTTTGAGATTTGTTTGTAATAGTTCATGGATGTCATTCATTCATCTTTGCTAGACTATATTTCATTACACAAGTATGCAGCAATTAATTTATTCATTCTCCCATTAATGAAAATTTAAGTAGCTTTCAAAAGAGAATTTTTTCCTCGCAATTACACACAGTGACATAGTGGACTTTCTGTTCCATGGCTCTTTACATATACATTTCAAAGTTTTTAAAGAATATTCCTAGGAGTTGAATCATTGGGTCTTCAGATACAGACATTTTCAACTTTTCAGATATTGCCAAATCAGTACTGCAAACCTAAAGTTGTATAATTTACACTCCCAGTAAGTCAGAAGTCCCACCCACTGTTCTATATACATGCCAACTTTTGTTACTTCCAGGCAATTTTAACTTAAAAAATACTTATATTTTTTAATTAACAAACTTTAGTGCAGTTTTAAAGTTTCTTTCCATTTGCAGTTATTACAGAATATTGGCTATATTGCCCGGGTTGTGCAATATCCTTGAGCCTGTCATACATCCAATATTTTGTGCTTCTCATCCCCTCTCTATTTGTTTTTCTCTTTCTGACTTACTGCACTGTGTATAATAGGCTCTAGGTTCATCCAGCTGATTAGAAATGACTCAAACACATTCCTTTTTATGGCTGAGTAATATTCCATTGTCTATGTGTGCCGTAGCTTCTTTGTTTATTCATCTGTCAGTGGACGTTTAAGCTGCTTCCGTGTGCTAGCTTTTGTAAACAATGCTGCAGTGAACATTGCCCCTCATCTCATACTGCTCCTCCCTGAACACTGGTAAACACTAGTTTGTTCTATGAGTCTGCTTCTTTTTTGTTATATTCGTTAGTTTGTTGTATTTGTTAGATTCCACATATGAGCAATATCATACAGTATTTGTCCTTTGTCTTTTTCTGTTTATTTCATTTTGCATAATGCTGTTCAAGTTCATTTGTTTGGTTGCAAGTGGCAAATTTTCATTATTTTTTATGGCTAAGTAACAGATAATTATAGTTTTGCCCATCTTATTTGTGTGCGATGATATCTTATTTTAACTTATATTTTTCTGATTACTACTGGAGTTGAACATATATGTTTATTGACTGCTTAATTGTGTTTCCTATCCTTTATTTATTCAATGAATATTTTCTGTGAGTTGTTTTTCTCTTACTTATTGTTTTATAAGATTTATTATCATTGTGACTTAGTGTTTGTGGTTTTAGGTGCTGCAAATATCTTCTCCTAGTTGGTATCATCTCTTTTACTTTTGTTTATGATGGTTTTGTTGTGGAAAATACTTAATTTTAATGTATTTACATATATTAAGCTTTTTATGGTATGTGCTTTGATATATTTTAAGGAAATCTCCCCCTACTTCGAGATCAAAAAGGTATTTTTCTCTAGTGTTTTCTGAAATAGTGAAAGTATGCTTTTGTATTTATGTCTTTGAGTGGTCTTTTTGCATATGGATGTGAGGTAGTGTTCATATTTTCTTTTTGGAGTGTTAATTACCTTAGTACCGTCAATAATCAGTCCTTTCACACTGATCTGCAGTTTCCATTTATCATCTACCAAGTTTCCATACTAGATTTGAGGAGTGTATCTATGATTCTCTTAATCTTGTTTTATTTGTCTGTCACTGTGTTGGTATCACACTAAGTTAAAGTAGCGCTATAATGCATCTTGTTGTAAAGATGATGGCATAAGCAAATCCACCCCTACTCCTCCCTGCACGTTTGCTCAGTCGCTCAGAGGTGTTCAGCTCTGTGTGACTCCATAAACTATAGCCCACCAGGCTCCTCTCTCCATGGGATTTCCCGGCAGGAATACTGGAGTGGGTTGCCATTTCCTACTCCAGGGGACCTTGTTGACACAGGGATCGAACGTGCGTCTCCTGTGTTTCCTGCATTGGCAGGCAAATTCTTTACCACAGCACCACCTGGGAATCCCTACCCCTATCTTATTCTCCTTCAAAATTGTCCTGAGTCTTAGCTATATTTTCTTCTGTATATATTTTAGATTTGGCTTCTCATGTTCCAAGAAAAATACTTTTGTATTTTCATTCAGTTTGTACTTTCTGTGTGAGCAAAGAATATCTCACCATTTATTTGAATTTTCTCTAATATGCTTTTTGGTTATCTTTTGATTATTAATTTCAAATTAATTGCTTTGTGCCCAGCTCAGGTGTTTTTTAGACTATCAATACTTTGACATATGAGACTTACTTTGTGATCTAGTATGTAACTAATTTTTTTTTATAAATGTTCCATTTAGCTTGGAAAAAATGTAAATTCTCTCATTTTGAAATTAGGGTTCTGTATTTCATTTAACAATCAAGCTTTTTAATCATGTTAATTTTCTACATCTTTACTAATATTTTTCAGCTTGATATGAATATTACACTGAGAGATGGATATTCAAATTTGTCAACATTAGATGAATATGTTTCTCCTTGTTTTCCCATTTTCATTCAACATTTTTAGTCTACTTAATAACCACATACAAGATAGTGATTATAAAATATTTCACTAGTCTGAGGTTAACAGCTATTTTTTCCCATTAAAAAATACACCATTTCGTTGTCTTCTGACTGCAGTTATTGCTGCTAAGCAGTTTGGTATAGAATTGTTTTTCCTTTATAGATAACATGCCCCTTTCCTCTGGTTGCTTTTCTGATTTTCTCTCTTTGGGGTTTTATAGTTTAACTACAATATGCCTATCTGTGGGTTCTATTGTATGTTTCCTGAATCTAAGATTTTTGTGTCTTTCATCAATTAAAAAAATTGAGCCATTATTTATTTCTTCCAAAGATTATCTCCCTCTTCTCTTTGGTTGCTTTGCTGGAAATGCTGTTAGATGTATTTGGACATTCTTGTTTTCTTTTCCGTGTTTCTCAACCTGTCTGTTAAGTTTCATCTCCCTGTATCCTCTGTGCCGTATTTTGGGTTATTTCTTCATTTCTAATCTCTAGTTCAATATTCCCCTTTTCAGTTGAATTTAATCTGCCTCTTACTTTTCCAGTTTTTAATTCCAATGATTTTATTTTTCATTTCTAGAGCTCCTATTTTGCTTTTATTGATTTTTTAATATGTTCCTGGAATTTTCAAAAGTGCCCTGTTGTTTATTTGTATTTTCAATTTCTTCTTTTACATCTGTTTACTTTGAATGTACTTTGAAAAATGTTTATTTATTCAAATATGTTCACGGTAGATGGTTATGTAAAAAATAGTTACAAATCACATATATAATATAAAATTATGTTGTAAACCAGTAGTATAGTTCTATATTGAATGTACTTTTTATAAGCTCTATTTGTTAGTTCTGCTATTTGAAATTCATCTGGCTTTAATTCTGAGAAAGAGGAAAAGAGAGAGGAAAGAAAGAGAATGTGTGTGTGTGTGCATGCGTTCACATTTATATGCGTGTGGTTGCTGGCCTTTGCTAATGGGTTGGTTCTTCATGTGTTTGGTGTAAGTGGTCTGTGAATTCATTTTCTAAGAGGCTTTATATGTGATAATTTGGTGTGCTGTAACCTTTCCAAACAGTTTGTCTTGCCAAGTGTCCCAATGGTATCATGATCCAAGAATTGCCTTTTTAAAGAAATTTACCTATTTATGGTGGAAAACTTTCAAACATACTCAGAAGTAGGTAAAATAGTATAATGAATTCCTATGATTCCATTATCCAGTTTCAGTGATTATTACAAGATGATCAATGTTGCTTCATTTGCCTCTTCTGGCACTTTCTCCACACCGACACATCACACACTGGATAATTTTGAAGTAAATCTTGGATATTATGTAATTTAATCCGTAAATATTCCACTAAGTCAAAAGATGAAGACTAAAAAATAATCAAAATAGCAGTCACACCTAACAAGTTAACAAGATGAAATCGGAGTTTGAATATTCATGATTAACTCATGAATATTTCTTCACAGTTTGTTGAAATCAGGATCCCAACAAAATTCATGTTGATTCCCAACAAAATTCAAAGATTTTCCTTTTTTCTCTCCTTTGTCTTCTTTCTTTGTCTTTTTCCTTTTTTTCTTCTCTCCCTCTTACAATTTATTTGTTGAAAAAGAAAATTCAGGATCACTTTCATGTTACTTTCTATTTTCTCACCTTCATAGGTTCCAAGACTCTGCAAGTATTAAAATCCCTCAAAATCTCTACCCTACACCATCGACTGAGACAAAACAATTATCTTGATGAATTTCAGTGCTACTGGGTTAATTATTTTGTAGTCCTATAAGGGTGTAGCCATTTAGGGGCCTACTTTTATGCCATGGTCTTAGATCCATCTCTTAGCCTATATAAGTTCAATGCATTTGAAATGTTTTATAGAGAGAAGTTTCCTATCATTTTGTCCTTAATACTGTGTAAAAGTGAAACCTCTTAATGCTTTAAAAAAATCTTCTTTGGATTTTTTTTTGCAAGTTTCTTAACCTAAGTTACAATATTCTATAAAATGGGGTATTTTTTTTTTTTTCTTATTACCTTGTTTGGGGGAATAGGTGAGCTAAAGTGTACAAAGTGGGCAGTGAGTATAGAGGATCTTTGAACAGAGTTTGAAGAATGAATATACTGGATTCAAAATGATTGAAGGAGGAGTACCAGGATGATAAGGAAGGAACTTTATTGCTCAACAATTTTGTTGTTCGTGCTTACTCAATCTTTATTTTTAAAGTTTTAATGTCATTTACAGACTTTTGTTTGTTTATCTTTGGCTGTGCTGGGTCTTGTTGCAGCATGTAGGAGCTTCTCTGTAATTGTGGCATGCAGGCTCTAGAGCACGCGGGCTCAGTAGTTGCAGTGCGTGGGCCTCTCTAGTTGCAGCTTATGGGCTTTGTTGCCCCGCAACATGTGGGATCTAGTTCCTCAACCAAGGATCAAACTCAGATCCTCTGCGTGGGAGTGCAGAGCCTTAGACATTAGACCACCAGGGAGGTCCCCTGTGCTTATTCAGTTTTTTGAGGGTGTCATTGCAAAGCTCTCAGCAGTTCCTATAAAATATGTATCTTGGCATAGATGTGCAAATCTGCATTGCAATATTAAAACAGGACCCAAACGAAATGGACTCTACTTGAATGTCTGCGCGACAAGTCNTTAGACATTAGACCACCAGGGAGGTCCCCTGTGCTTATTCAGTTTTTTGAGGGTGTCATTGCAAAGCTCTCAGCAGTTCCTATAAAATATGTATCTTGGCATAGATGTGCAAATCTGCATTGCAATATTAAAACAGGACCCAAACGAAATGGACTCTACTTGAATGTCTGCGCGACAAGTCATGCACAGGGTAGTTGTTGGATTTTTCTCTCAGTTTTCTGTAAGTAATTTGATGAAACAGTTGTGAGATTCATCGGTTTTAAAATTAGGAGCTAATTTGCAGTCATTTGCAAGCAAGGTTTTTGAAACTTAGAAATTGTAGCAGCTTTGTTCTGACACATCTCTTGCAGATCTCCCTAGCTTTCCAACCTTATTTTGGCAGGAACATCAAGGAAAGCACACTATATCCATAGGATTTGGAGGATTCAGGCTCCCTTCATCCAGCTGCTGGTCTCAGGTTCCAACTCATCTTTATCAGTCCCATCAGGATAGTTTTCTAACATCTTCTAAAGCAACATAGGAGATATAAGCAAGCATCTGCAAAGCACAATGTGTGCTNTATTTTGGCAGGAACATCAAGGAAAGCACACTATATCCATAGGATTTGGAGGATTCAGGCTCCCTTCATCCAGCTGCTGGTCTCAGGTTCCAACTCATCTTTATCAGTCCCATCAGGATAGTTTTCTAACATCTTCTAAAGCAACATAGGAGATATAAGCAAGCATCTGCAAAGCACAATGTGTGCTGAGAAACAGGGTAGTCACCCAACAGCACATTGTCCTCCCCACTCTTTCTGTGTTGATCCAACAGATCTGGCTAACCTCCACAGCAGCGCAAAGTATAATGTAACATTGGTTAAACTTTTTTTCTAAACATGTGTATAAAGTCTACCTATCATGAATTATATATATATATAATCTTTCTGTATATAAGAGATTTATAAAGATATATAGCTATATTAATATCAAAATAAACACAGATATAGATATAAAATTCTGGTTATTGGATAGCTTCAAATCATGATAAAACCCATTACTTGGAATTAGAAAGGATATATTTTACCAAACAAAGGACTTCAGTCTGGTATGTGCTTCTTAACACTTCATATTTCTTGGCCAGGCAATCAGAACTTTTATCACAACAAATCAGTTGAATCTACTCTCATTGCTGGCAATGGCAAGAGCAATNATCTTTCTGTATATAAGAGATTTATAAAGATATATAGCTATATTAATATCAAAATAAACACAGATATAGATATAAAATTCTGGTTATTGGATAGCTTCAAATCATGATAAAACCCATTACTTGGAATTAGAAAGGATATATTTTACCAAACAAAGGACTTCAGTCTGGTATGTGCTTCTTAACACTTCATATTTCTTGGCCAGGCAATCAGAACTTTTATCACAACAAATCAGTTGAATCTACTCTCATTGCTGGCAATGGCAAGAGCAATAATTTCCTGAAGAATGGTCTCATAAATTCTTAGAAATTTTACTTCTACAATTTATTTTTCAAAGCGATCTAGATTAAAGAAAGTTCTAGGTGATGCTAGACCTGCTTTTTTCAATTTATTAGCACATAAATCATTCATTTTGCTTCGATTGAAATGTCTTTGCAAACTCATAGATGAAAAATCCATAGAATTACAGGAATTCAGACATAGATCTGTCAGGGAACAACACCTCGGGCAAGAAGACAATGATAGTAACAAAGGGGAAGAAAAAGACTGAGATGTTACAGGTGAGCTCAGCTTAGGTGTGATTCAGCAAGTGACTTCTCTTTAGACTGCAAAAAAATAATTTTCTCTGAGATAATTCATCATCTAGAATTATCTCTTTGCTGAAAAATTTTGACCTGGATCTTTATCAACTTCTTGTAAAAATAATCTGACTTGGAAACTAAAGATTACAAATTGTTCCCTCCAAGAAACACATAGAAATGCACAGATGGGGATGTGTTTCATAACCCAGACTCTTCCTGGGGCAGGTGGAACTTAATCNAAAGGTCCGTCTAATCAAGGCTATGGTTTTTCCAGTGGTCATGTATGGATGTGAGAGTTGGACTATAAAGGAAGCTGAGGGCTGAAGAATTAATGTTTTTGAACTGTGGTGTTGGAGAAGACTGGTGAGAGTCCCTTGGACTACAAGAAAATCCAACCAGTCCATCCTAAAAAAGATCAGTCCTGGGTGTTCATTGGAACGACTGATGTTGATGCTGAAATTCCAATACTTTGGCCACCTAATGCGAAGAGCTGACTCCTTTGGAAAGACCCTGATGCTGGGAAAGATTGAGGGCAGGAGGAGAAGGGAATGATNAGAAAATCCAACCAGTCCATCCTAAAAAAGATCAGTCCTGGGTGTTCATTGGAACGACTGATGTTGATGCTGAAATTCCAATACTTTGGCCACCTAATGCGAAGAGCTGACTCCTTTGGAAAGACCCTGATGCTGGGAAAGATTGAGGGCAGGAGGAGAAGGGAATGATAGAGGATGAGATGGCTGGATGGCATCACCGACTCGATGGACATGGGTTTGGGTAGACTCCGGGAGTTGGTGATAGACAGGGAGGCCTGGCGTGCTGCAGTTCATGGTGTCGCAAAGAGTCAGACATGACTGAGCGACTGAACTGAACTGAACTGAACTGAGGAGATGAAAGGAGGTGAGATCTCATGGGGTTTGTCTTTGCTAGGAGCTCAGGTATGATGAAATCATCATTTAAGAGAGAGTGATTGGCTTAGTGACATTCAGGTGATTGGCAGGACAGTGTCAAGGATCCACTTGAACTTAAATTGAGTGGTTGGGTGTTTTTCAGCTAAGTTCAACTCTATGGGTGGAAGCGTGAAATAGATGTTGAGTTTCCTTTAGTCAGGGTTGCAAGTACAGCACAATGAAAAATAATCAAGGTTGTTGATGGGTTGCAGAAAGATTGTGGGTCTCATGAGATTTAAAGGATTGTTGGAGGTGAAAACGTAGGCTGTGTTCACCAACGTGGGATGTTGGGAGCTGAGACTGGGGGAGTTGTAAGCATTTGGTGATGACTAGTTCTAGGGTATGACTCTGGGAGTGAATGGCTGAGGTAAGCATTGAAGGAGCAGCAATGAAGGAACTAGGAAACCAGCTACTGAAAGGATCCTCTTCCTGGATATTGAAATTGTTCAGAATTACAGCCGGAGAGGCTGAGGATGACCCAGGAGCTGGAAATCTTCAAGTAACAACGGGAGCGGATTCTAGCAGATGATTGCAGCAAGAAGAGTAGTAGGTGGTATAAATGGTGACTGCAAAATTCAGAACTGGGAGAAAGGAGGGAAAATGGTCTGAAAGGAACCATGAAGAGCAGGGACACCTGTCCCACCTCTCAGCCTAAGGGCATGACCCAGTTTGGGAGAGAAAATAGCTGCCACTTTAGAAAGTTGGAGGCAGAAGTAACATCCTCAGGGTAGATCCATGTTTCAGCAAGAACAAGAAGGCAAAGGGAATGTTTAAACAAGAAGGGAAGAAGTTCTTTGCCTTTGATTCAATGAAAAGGAGTTCAGGGGTCAGAGTGAAAACGTTTCAGAAACTGGAAGGGAATGAGAGATGGGCTTTCAGAACGGGTGGCACACAGCCCCATGGGATTCAGTGAGAGTTCCAAGCTTGCTGTGCTGACGGGCATGGAGATGAAAGGTGTGCATGAAGAGGTTTGTTCTGTTGGTAGCGAGACTGAAGGAAGGTAGGGAGGTCTTACTAGAAACCACAGAGACAGACTGTGTATGTGTATGTATATACACACATGTACACATGCATGAATACAGTGTTATATATGTGAGTGTAATAACCTTTCCTTATTGTGAAGGTATTATGTGTTCATTCCAGGAATTTTGAAAACTACAGAAACATATAATAAGAGAAAATCAAAATTGTTAATAACTCCACCATCCAAAGACAGTTACCACTAAGAGAATGATTTGGTACATTTCCTTTCAGTTGGATATTGGTGTATGTGCTTTATTCAATTACATTTACTGCTTTTCCTACTATGTAAATGATATACGTTCTTTGGGGAAATTTAGAGAAATATAGAAAAAATATAAAACAAGATGAGAATGTTTATCATACTGCCCCTTTACCCACACTGAACTTAATCATCTTTTAAATCTTTACCTATTTTTTAGGCCAAAAAAACCCCAAAAACCCAACTCAGGGCTGTTTGAATGTGCATATCTGTAATTACAAGTGGAGATTAATACTTTGAAAGATTCCATTTTAAGTAGACTTTTGCAATGTTTGACTCCACCCCTACAGGCCCCTGAGTCCTATAAGAACGTGACGGATGTGGTGAACACCTGCCATGATGCCGGAATCAGCAAGAAGGCCATTAAACTGAGGCCAATTGCTGTAATCAAAGGATAGGACCCTGACCACGGCCTCCGGACACCACTGACCCTCCCTGAAGTGGAAGTGGACAAAAACACTCTTCAGACATCAGACTTGATACCTGACAGGTTCCATGGTGTGCAGCTCTAGCTGCCTGTTCCCGAATGGCTGGTGGGTCGGCTTCCAATTCTGGAGTCAATGTTGTAAACGTTCCTTCTGGGAGGAGTCATGTTGCCCCAACTTGGAAAGAAATGTATATGCTTCCTCCCTGATTATCCCACAGATTTTTAGAAAAATCTGATAGGGGGTGAGGCTAAGTCAAGAAACTGCCTTACTCAGTCATACAAGTCTGTCTTCATCAGAATGAAGTTCTTTACACCAACCTCTGTTTCCATCCAGTGAGGTACTGTGAAGAACATTCTATTAAATAGGAAGATTTTGGAATGTCTTTTTCCCCCTCTGTCACTTCGTCCACTTATCCACTCTTATACCGCCTTGTCCTGCACTGAGCAAAACCCTAAATACTATTCTTGCTTGGCGCATACAAATGGGTCAAAGAAGGATGTTGAACAGATGGATAATGGGACAAATTATAGAGGGGGGATGTGTGTGGAGGTGTAGGGATGAGTACCCAAAAGAAAATATCTCTTCATAGACTTGTTACCTTTGTCGTTCTAAATATAAGGCAGAGTTTTGACTTACCTGTAAAAAATGGCATCAGCTGGTGTCTGTCATTAATTAGGCCTGGTCAGGTAGACTTTTCTTGAATAATAACTTACAAGGCAGCATCAGAGAACCCCCACAAAATACTGAGTATCTTTACATTTGTGATTGAATTATTATAAAACATCAAATGGCCACAGCTGTGATGCTAATGGTTATTCTGTGTTGACAGGTTGACTAGTCTTGTGCCACCTAATCAGATGAGGTGCTATGTACTATGACACCCGAAGATGTTAAAGTTATAGGCTACTGAGGCCACAGTTGAGTCCAGACACTAAAATGGAAAAATCTAATAAAGTTGTAGTATGTTGTTTATATTTCATGCTTAATGTTTCATAGCTTAGGACAGTTAGTATTTCTACTTGATTCACTTTGGTCAGTGTTGCTGTTTTCTGATTTTCTCCCTGGTTGCTTTCAGAGATGCCTTAAAGATATTCTTTTCTAACACTTATCCCTCAACTTATAATAAAATCCCCTGTTGGAGTATCTTCTAAATGCTAGCTAGAGAAAAGCAGACTTCCTCTGAAAAAAATGTGACATGCAATAGCATGTCTTTACTTCGAGCACTCAGTAACTTAAATGAGTTTAGAATTTGAAAGTTACCAATAAGTTAGTAATCTTAATGCAGTAATTATATATTACTTGTGCCTCTGGGTTGGACCAGTGGTCATTGTGCACAGATGAGTTAAGGATGCAGGTTACCTGTGGACACTGGAGGGCATTTGAGGATGAGAAACAGGCTTCTGGCAGGTGCTAGGTTCTCATCTCTATAGATGAGGCAACAGTGTAAGTATCTGTGTGGACTCCCTCTAACTAGGCTTCCCCAGTGATGTCATTTAGCAAAGTCTGCTTCCAGAACTGTGATGTCAGTGCAGGAAATGCTGCCGATCATCCAAGATACATGTTACATCCTCTTGGATGTTTTGAAAGTCACTCTGGGGAGGGGAGAGGGGAGCAAATGAGGTGGAGAAATAGAAATGGTTTGTGCCATGGCATTTCTGTATTATAAGCTTTTCTTATATGTAGCATTTCTCCCAAACTTGGCCCTATTGGAAAGTAATAGTTAATATTTTGAGTTCAAAAAGAAAACTACAAACATTGTTTTCCTTGTTCTAAAGATATCATTTTCTCATTTGAGGCAAAAGCCATTTAAAAATGAATGTTCAATCAAAGTTGAAGTAACCAGCTGTTTTGATTGCTCTAAATGTTCCCCATGCCTGGGCACATGGACACAGCTGGGAATGCACTTTGATAAGGGACTGTCTGGTTTCACCAGGCATGAAATGAGTCTTATTACTGTGCACATCTTTTTCAGGCCTCTAAAGTCAGTAGGTTTATCATTAATATTTTAAAAAGCATTGGCATTCACACATTGATGATGGACTGTGTCATTCCTGTCATCAACATGTGTCTGCGAAAACCAATTTATGAGACATAAAATATGAACACTAATTTTCTAATTTTGTGAAATGTTTTGTGGAGCAACAAGGAACTGAAGATTCAAATATTGAAGTAAAATCTTTCAGATCTTAAGATGTTCCCATCTTCATAACCTTGATCTTCATATAACCTTTAAAAGCTTACATAGGTAACATTTTTTTTTTTTTGGTTTTCCTATTTTGTTCTTGCTTTTTTAAAGTTACTTTCTTCTATTTCTGAAAATTGCTTTTAGCAACATCTGTATTGCTGAAGTGTCTACAACTCCCTGTGCCTGATATTTCAATACACAACTCACATTACCCCTTCTGTCCTTACTTCTCATTTATGTCCTTATTTTTGCATCTGCTCTATTGCTTGACACATAGGATTTTCACATTGTCCAGAGAGCATGATTTGGGTCCATCCGGATCAGCTGAGTAAGAAGATGCTATTAATTATTAATCAAGCACCTTGGAGTGTGCCAGGTTATTAATAGTTTCTAATCTTTAAAGGCTCTTGCTTTGAAACTAATATCTGAAACGCCAGTGATCTGAAGATAGTGTTGTAAGGAGGACATGTCATAGAGAAGTGAGTGGTGATTGGAGTTGTGCCTTTTTGCAGATAGACGTGTGTGCTCTGCTAAGTTGCTCCAGTCGGGTCCTACTGTGTGCAACCCCATGGACGGCAGCCCACCAGGCTCCCCCGTCCCCGGGATTCTCAAGGCAAGAACAGTGGAGTGGGTTGCCATTTCCTTCTCCAGTGCATGAAAGTGAAAAGTGAAAGGGAAGTCGCTCAGTCGTGTCCAACTCTTAGCGACGAGTAGTAAATGAAAAAAGTACCAAGCATATGGTAGGTGCTTTACACGTTAAAAATCACCATTCCTGCTTTGCAGTGTACCCAACATTATTACATGTGGTTTTAGTCGTTAATGGATGAGGAAGGGCTAGGCAGAATTGATGCCCTTATTCAGCCTTGAAGCAATTTCAGAAGACTGACCTTCACTCCTCTGCTTCCCATTAGAATATGGGAGTAAAATCTCTGAGAAGGGAATGAAACTGGAGGGAAGGGGGCATTCCTCTTTAAACAACCATTTAAAGAATGACAGCCATCAGTTCAGTTCAGTTCCCACCACAACACCATGCCAGAGTCCACTCAAACTCATGTCTGTTGAGTTGGTGATGCCATCCAGCCATCTCATCCTCTGTTGTCCCCTTCTCCTTCCCCCAATCCCTCCCAGCATCAGAGTCTTTTCCAATCAGTCAACTCTTCGCATAAGGTGGCCAAAGTATTGGAGTCCTTGCAGTGAACACCCAGGACTGACTGGATGTGACAAAAACTGGTTACAACCAACTACCAACTAGATCCAAGATGGCAAAAAATTCAGCTTCCAGTGAGCCTTGAGCCTCCATATATGCTTATTGTAATACATTAGCATATGTAAAATGACACCCACCAGTGCCATGACAGTTCCAGGGCCAACCACTGAAAGGCCAAAAGGTGGGCAGTGGCCCAATTCCTGGACATCGCCACCTCTTCCCCATAATGGTTGGGATAATCCTCCCACTCATTAGCCTGTGAAATTACCCAGCCTACGAAAACTAACCATTCCGTATTTCAGGGCGTCTCAGCTTTTCAAATGGACCGTATTCTGTCTGTGGAATATGCATCTCTCTAAATTCATTTATTACCTATAAAAACAAGCAAGCCAACAAACAAATGAGAGAGGGTGGGAGAAAGGATTATGTGAGCCATTCACTTGAATTTAATTAGGTTTGCCTGGTAGGTGTTATCCCTTCATTACAAATTGGAATGTAGCCTGAAAGATCAAGTAGCTTGCTGAAGGGCACCAACTAATGGCAGAGCTAGGCATGGAAAACTAGCTATTTTGACTCCCAAGTTTTAATTTTCTTTCTTTGACTGCTCCAAATGGCTGTTCTGATTGAGATTTGTCTAGTTATTTGAATCCACATAGGGCTGCTTTAGTATAGTAAAAGGAGAAGAGATGTTGGTTGAAAATCAGAGTGAAAAGTCATTGAATTACAAAAATCCTTGCTTTATTTTTCTTGGCCATTATTGCCACCTGAAAACATAGTTATGCTTGTTTATTGACTCTTCCTCTTCCTAAAGTCAAGCTCTAGGCAACTAGTAAATATTTTATGACTGATGAATGGATGGGTGTACAGGTGGATGGATGAAGACCATCCATAGACAATTTACTACCACTGTTCTGTATGATAAATTAATTCCCTAAATTTTAGTTCTTCATCTTTAAAATGAAAGCAACGTGTAATACATACCTCGTTGGTTGGTTGTAAAGATCAAATGAGAATAATACATAGAAGGGCCAACCTGCTATCAGGTAAGCAGACCCTCAGGAAATGTCAGCTGATGGAGAATTTCTGTTACTAGAGGTCTTTTAAGAAAGAACAGATATGCTTTTGCCCTGCATGGGTTAATCCTTCATTTCACTAAAACTCCTGAGGTTGAATCAGGTCATTTCCCAAGGCCCTTTCTAGTCCTGTGATTCTGAGATCTGATTCCTTCTTCAGAGGTATTTGTACTGTCAAGGATATAAGAAATGTCTTCAGGGCTCCCCTCAAGGCTTGCTTTGCAGGCAAAAACCAGTTTGATTGTCTGGACACACTTCTGCCGCTTTTTAAGTTCCATTTTGACCATGGTTAATGACAGTGACTAACCCAACAATAAAAGGCTGCTGACAGGTTTTCGGCAAAGGACACAGCTAAATAGCTACAAACAGATTAAAAATCATTCTCACCACTCAGAGAGGCTGTGCATAAAAACAAACACAACTCAGCGATGATAATCAAAGAGCTGGGAATAGTTCTACAGTTTCATGGACCAATAAAGCAGGGTCAGGCCCTCTGCCCTCTCCCAGAAGCCTGTCTGCATGATGGACATGAAAGGGCTGGCAGTGGCCGAAAGCGAAGGGTCACGAAGTGATCATTCTGTGAAGGATTCCACTGATTGACATTTCCATCGAAAGTCTCATTCCCAAGGTGACAAGTAGGATTGTTACTCATTTGGGGAGAAGACAGTGATAACTTTGGGAGCTTTGAAGAAAACCTTTGTCTAGAAAAACAGCTTGGAAAGCTTGTGAAATGCACCATCTGAAAACGTGGCTAACTTGGTTATAGCTAGGTAATGCTGACTCATCCTATGAAATACCTTCCCTGCACTGATGGGACTTTGGTCTCAAATTCAATTAAGGTTTATAGCACCTGGAGTCAGAAGGATGAGTGAGTTCAAGTGTCCTGAGTTGAAGGTATGTTGTTTGGTTGAAGGTATGTTCTTTGGTTGCTAAGTCATGCCTGACTCACAACCCCATGGACTGAAGCCCACCAGGCTCTTCTGTCCATGGTATTTCTCAGGCAAGAATACTGGAGTGGGTTTCCATTCCCTTTTTCAGGAGATCTTCCTGACCCAAGGATCGAACCCACATCTGCATTCTCCTGCATTGCAGGTAGATTCTTTTTTTTACCACTGAGACACCAGGGAAGCCCTTTTAAGTTATGTTACCCACAGATCAGAAATGACTAGGCCAAGGAAGCAAACCAGCCCAAGGGCATCTCAATTCTACTCCCCTCCAAACCCTGTTCCTTTTCCCTAAGTTATTTTTTCTTCCCCATCTCCAGATATTTCCACAAAGGAAAGAAAATACGACTGTTTTTTCTTTCTCACCAACCCTTGATACATTGCGTCTCCTTTATACTGGTTCCGTAAAAGTCTCTGTGAGAATTTTATTTTTAGCCCTAGAAGCTACAGAGAAAAAATAAATTACTGAGCATCTGTTATTTGCTGCCCGACTCAGGCAAGGTGTGTTGTGTATGTTATCATTATCTCATATAATAAACACTGGTGAACTTCATAGTTAATTATAGTCACAAAATTATAAAATATTAAATACAAATATTTAAGTTTCTGTATCATCACAGGAGTTTGTGCACCTTTTTAATGAAGCCATTAAAAACTGAATTCCATGCTTTTGAAGCCAGACAGTTCTACGAGACAGTATTAAACGCGTAGTCATACTTTTCACACAGCCCTTTTCTCATTGTCATTGCTGTTCCTACAAATGGCAGGCATTTGCAGACATCTGCTTCATCTTCTTCAATGATTTAAAACACCCACCTTAGTCTCAACTAGTTACCTTCTAATCTGGTGCGCTCCCAGTTTCTTAATATTGCCAGTTTCTAGGACCTTCACCTCCACCAGACTTCAGACTCCTGAAAAACTTTGTCATCCGTGAGCTTCTGTGTTGACCTGAGCTGTTTGTAAGTGCTCAGGCTCAGGACTGTCTTTGATGTGCTGTGTTCTCCTCCAATGGTCCCCTTTGTATCATCCCAGCTCTCCTAGTCTGTTCACTGTGAAGCATCTTGAAAGGGCAGTCTTTAGCTTTCCCTCTGCTTTCTCACTCCACTCATTTCACAAAGGTCTCTGGTGATGTTTTAAGGGCTAAATCTAATGAATCCCTCTCACATTTAAATCCCCTGACAGCTCTGACTCATATAATCCTGTCCACTCCCTCCTCCTTGCAAAATGACATCTGCATTTAATTACCGTGATCTCATACAGCCTGTTTCTTCTTCCAACTTCTTGGTCCTCTTCAAAGACATTTTTCTTGTGCCACTCCTTCAGAGTAGGCCTTCTTTCCCTGGGAAATCTCATCTACTTCTTGTTCAGTCACTGAGTCTATATGTGTGTGCCTCTCAGCCTACAGCTGTCCTTGATTTCCCTCCTGACTGCACTGTCAGCATTTTCAACTGCTTGTGGACAGGAGTAACCTATTAATATAAACCCAGCATCTCCCAAAACAAGACATGTCTCTTTTCAGCCTGCTTTCTCTTTTGTGTTTTTGACTTCAGTTGATGAGAACTCACTAGACACATCTCTTAATTTCTTCCTCTTCCTCATCCACAACCCCATCCTCTATGAGTAGCCAAGACCTATCAGTGCTACTCCCACTTTATCTCCCAATCCATCCCTTCCCATTCCCACCGCCACTGCCTTTGTTTAAGCCCTCACTTCCTCTTTCTTCATGATTGCAATACCCTGTTGGTCTGCCGCTTCCTACCACTAGAGTGATTCTCAGCCACAGCGCTGAACAGTTTACCTTCTCTCCAAGCCAAAAACAACTTTTTTTTTTTCTCAATAGTTTGCCATTGTCTACAAAATAAAGTTCAAGTTATTTTCACCTGTTTCTCAGTGCCTCCTAGAACCTTTTCTCAACCATCATTTCTATCTCCTGTTACTCAGGTTCTGTTCTCCAAATAACAGTTCCTTGCTTAAGGCTACATCCCCCAATGCCTTTCCTCCTAGTCCTCACTTCACTTGAAGCTAGAATAAACCCCTTTTCTTTGTATCATAACATTTTTCATTTTGAACACCAGTTATAACACATAATCTTTTTTCTTCATACTGAGATGAAATGGGTTTATTTTTCTTCCAGATCGTAAGATTCTTCAAAGCCTACTCCACAAAAGATTATGAAGCTTGCCTTTTAAAAATGAAGCGTTGTAGTAGCAATTAGGATTCAGTAAAGCGTAAACGGCTGCTCTGGGACTGGATCTTTCCAGTAGGAAGAGATGACACAGAAGCACAGAGCCACTGAGCTGTGTGGCAGGAAGTGGGCATGTCTCACCAACATCTGTTTCCCCTAGTCTAGGATTTCACACATATCAGAAGAAAGGCATCTTCCAGCTTGAAGGCCTAAAAGATCATGCAGTCCAATCTTCATGTGCTCTAGCAAGCGGAAGTGAGATCACTGAAGTTAGGGACTCGCCCAAGGTTACCAGGTTGGTGAGAGACTAAGCTGGAGGGCAAACTCGCCCACTCCCCAGGACAGCCCCTCTGCCTTTGCACCCTCAGGGTGGGGATAAGGTGTCACAGTTGTTAATCGGTGTTATGAATATTCCAAAAGCAATACAGTGTAAATTACTGTATTTGGGCTGAGTATCCAAAGAAATAAGATCTTGAACAACATTAATGTTTCTGCTTTCATGAAGGCATCATTTCCCTAAAACTCCCATTCACTCCATTGCTTTTATGTCACTTGTTGGTAGTTAATTTTGTCCTTTTTGTGTTTTTTTTTTTTTTTTTTTTTTTGAGTTTTGCCACACAGCTGGCAGGATCCTAGTTCTCTGATCAGGGAGTGAACCTGGATCCTCTGAGCAGTGAAAGCTCAGAGTCCTAACTACTGGCCCACTGGGGAATTCTGAAAATCAAATTGTGCTATGGTTAGTTAGATGTTCAATCATAGAAAAGGGGAAGATTGAACATTTTAAGAGGTCATTCCTGGATTGGCATGCCTCCCTATGGCATTAGGAAAGTTGCAGAAAAACTGCCTGATTTTTCTTTCCCTCTTTAAAAAAAGTTACATGATTGACATGGGATTTTATTATTATTATTCTAAAAGGTTTCTCAGAATCATTGCTTTATTCTCAATAGGACTGAAAACAAAAGCCTCACCAGATGTCTCAAGGCATTTTATCCAGAAAGAAAGTTCTCTTTTAAAACTGCTTTGTCCTGTCTCCCTTAAAAAAAATTTTTTTTTATTTGGCCGCACCAGGTCTTAGCTGTAACACTCAGGATCTTTAGTTGTGGCACGTGGGACCTACTTCCCTGACCAGAGATTGAACTTGCATTGGGAGCTTGAAGTCTTAGCAATTAGACCACTAGAGAAGCCCCTGTTCTCTTTGTGAACTCATGTGTGCAAAGGGTAGTATATTTATTCACACATTTCATAACACATATTTTGAAGAAGTAAATGAAAAAAAAAATCTTGATTTCTCTTTTCCTGCATTGAAAGCAACCACATAACCTGTACAGATTAAGAAAATATACTTTTTAAAAAATTATTACTACTTTAGAAAAGAGAATGTCAAGATACCTGCCCATTAGCTGGAGCAGAAAAAAGGAATGAGTGTTATTACCACATATAGAAGGCTCCTGAGAAAAGTCTCTCAAGGTTTTCCAGTGAACAGCGTGGTTAGTTCGCCTCTCCTCCAACTCAGCCAGGAAGGTATTATAATAACATAAGTGTTTTCTCTTTTTTCTCTTTTTCTTAATTAGAAAATATATCTTACCTATACATACTTGCTTCACTGAATCTCCCACTGGAGTAAGAACCAGTTTGGAGAGCAAAATGGATACATTACAGGAGTTTGTGAGAATGTAACTAAGTGATGGGTAAGAAAATAGCTGTTTCTTGCTCATTCAAACCACAAATCTCCACTTGCTTCTTAAGAAAAAGTAAAGCTTGGTGGTAAATCATGGCACAGCATATTTATCTGAGCAGCCAGAAACAATAGAATCCTGTAATTCATCATGATAAATACCAATAATACATTTTAACATGGATTCAGCATTCCACCGGTCATGTCTCCTAGAACCTTACAATAGAAGATAGAATGCTTCTAGTGAAGAGTGGTTTACTCTATCCTGCTTCTGAAACACTGAGGAAATCACACTCCATCTAGAGATCATTTTTAACTAGGCCTACTCTCCCTGGAAAAATTCCATGGACTGAGGAGCCTGGTGGGCTACAGTCCATGGGGTTGCAAAGAGTCCGACACGACTGAGCAACTTCACTCTCCCTGGAGCTAATAAATAACACTACTAACTTAATCATTTGATTGTAGCTTGCAGATTACCAAGGTCTTTAATTTACACTTCTGTGAAATAGTAGGACAAGGACAAGGAAGCTGAGTTGCAAAGAGTTTAAGGAGCATTTGCTCAGTCACCCAGCTAGCAGATGGCAGGGCAAGGGAGAGCATGGTCAGAAAGCAAGCAAGCTTGGGCTCTGGGGTTAGGCCGACTTTGGATTAGATTTCAGCACAGCTAATTCTTGAAACACTAACTACTGGGCAAGGGATGTAATCTCTCCCAGCCTTTTTTTTTTAAACTCCAAATACGTATAATACCCACCTCACAAGTTTTTGAGAATAAATTGGACAAAATGTGAAAAGCAGCAAAATTTCTGAAAAGACGTTCATTGCTTATTAGCATCCCTTCGTTCACATATCTGAAGAAAGGGGGGTAATAAAACCTACCTCAGTGTGGATCTTCAGTGAATACCTGGGAAAGGNGCAAACTTACACTTGCTCTTTCATTTCTGGAGAGTTGGAGAGAAGACCTCATCAAAGGGAAGACTGCTCCCTTGTGGTTAAAAAATGTGCCAAGTCAGGGAGGACCTCGGGGAAAGTTTGAGGGTTTTCTTCTCCAAAACTTTTAAAAACCCAAGTAGACATTTTTTGAAGGGAACAGAAAAGAAATACACTTTAGCAACAAATATATGCTGTCTCTTATACACATCTTTCATCCTTTTCCTGGTTCCTCTACCACCGTGCCCCCCCCCCCTTATTAGCAAAGATGTCTCTGTGGAAAGGGGAATGCAGCACATTAGAGGAAGCTTATCTTCACATGTCAACAAACTTTTGACTTAAAGCCTACTGAATTTATAATTGTTTCTCAGGAAAAAAAAAAAAGCAGAATTAAGTATTTTTAAAAGGCTGCCAAAGTCTTTCAATTTCTATATAGTTGAAAGTCTGCAAGGTGATAGAAGTTTGAGAATGCACCAGCCTCCATCCCTCCCTCCCTTTCAACCTGATTGAAAGGAGCAGGTCCTTTTTGTTTTCCTATTTTACAGTCACAGTGTTACTTTAACTGAAGGTTAGGTGGAGTGAGAACAAGGGGAGATGAAATGGACAAAACAAGAGGAGAAAAAAGTTTTCATACAAATCAGTTCTCTTCCAAAAAGATCATTGATATGAACACATGTTATTATTCACTAAATACTATGAAGTTTCCACATGGCCACTTTTTGATGAAACAGGATGGTTCAAATATGTAATGCTTTTCTAGTACCAACGTTCAACACGCTCAGTCAACAGCATAGGCTGGTCTTGCAGGCTCTGGCAAACGTGTTTTCAAGTGTCAGGATCACCTTCGTCCAAAGCATGGTGTCATTGCATTTCTCATCAATTCCCAAAGGTAGGAAAACCGTTCCTCTCATCTTAGGGCTGTCATTTAGTTAAGCTAGTTCGGAAAGTTCTTTGGTTATTGGTTGAATTTGTTTCACTATTTACATCCCTAATTTACCGACCTGTGCTGACTGGCAAATTACCGTTTTGAGCAGTTCAGAGTCTGGTACGTGCATAGTCGCTCAGTCGTGACCGACTCTTTGAGACCCCATGGATTGTTACCTTTGCCAGGCTTCTCTGTCCATGGGGTTTTTCAGGCAAGAATACTGGAGTGGGTTGCCATTTTCCTCCTCCAGGGGATCTTTCGGACCCAGGGATCAAACTGGCATCTCCGGCATTGCAGGCGGAATCTTCACCCGCTGATCCATCAGGGAAGCCCTTGAGTCTGGTACAGCTTTTATTTGATATAGGCAGAGTTTCATTAGCATCGTTAAGTTGCAGGCACATAACAAGTAAGGGGTGGTGATGGTGGAGTGTGGATGGAAACAAATAGAATGTCAAAATCTTTTTTCTCCCTAGAGCACTCATTTCTATTTCCTAAGATTTGTTTCTGGAGAGCAGGGGTCGGGGCAGGGGGCGGAGGGGAAGATAGCAAATGCAAACTACCTCCGGAGGGAACCTTAGAGCAGACGCCAAATGCGCGCAGAGGCGCGAGAGGGAGCTGGGCCGGGCGCGGGGGACGCTCGCTAGCTGGCCCCGTCCTCGGGCTCACTGCTGGGTGAAGGCACCGATGAGGCCTTGGACTCGCCGTCGCTGTTGCATTCGGCCCTGCGCGAGGAGCCGGCACCGACCGCACCCTCCTGTCCCCGTGCGGGGCGCTCCAGCACCTCCTGGAGCTGCTTGATGTAGCCGATGGCGGCGCGGAGAGTCTCCACTTTGCTGAGGCGCTTGTCCGCCAGCTCTCGGGGCAGGTGGTCTCGGAGGCGCGCGTACCCCTCGTTCACGCAGCGCACCCGCTGCCGCTCGCGCTCGTTGCGCTTGCGGAGGAAGGCGGGCTCGAAGGCGCCGTCCAGCCGTAGGGGCAGGTAGGGCAGCCTCGGGGAACCGCTGCTGCCGAGCGCCCGCTCCCAACAGGAGGCGTCCAGACTCATGGAGACTCTGAAGGAGTCCCGCAGGGGGAGGCGGGGCAGGGACCTCGGCACGCCCAGAGGCACCTGGCGCAGGTGATGCGGCAGGGTCAGCAGTCCGGCCTGTGGACGTTTCTCCATCATTCGCCAAAAAGAAAACCAATCACCCCAGAGATGAATCTCCCAGCAGAAGATGAGACTGAAAATCTTCAAAGCGGATATCCTGGTCCATTCAGACTGCCTGATACTGCTGGTCAGCTTTTGGAGAAGTTTCTGGGTCCGGAAGCTAGGTTTCAGAACAAGCTTCAAGAAAACGTTGCAGGATTCCCTAAGTTCATTGTACTCCTCGATCTTTTTATAATGATCCAGGCGGAGGTGATAGGCAAAGATTTAAGACCCTCCTAAACCACACTTCAAACCCTCTCTTCCCTCTGATATTCTTATTTCAAAAGATAACAAAAGGGGTTCCTCCCTCGGTCCCGTGGCCTGGAAATGAGAATGCACACCAAACACTGAGTAATCTTCCAAAGCCACCAAAAGCTTTGCAATTACTGTAATCCACCGCTCTGGGTCTTCATGAGCACAGGAATCTTCAAGGTTTCAGAAGAGCTCCTCCCCGGAACCAACAGATCTACTGGCTGCTGAGCGAAAGTTTACCAGAGTCTTTCTCCTTGAAAATAAAAACTTGACTGCCCTTTGTGGTTTCCGGCGTCCAGGGCTAATGGAAGGAGCTTTTAGACTGTTTGCAAACTTACACTTGCTCTTTCATTTCTGGAGAGTTGGAGAGAAGACCTCATCAAAGGGAAGACTGCTCCCTTGTGGTTAAAAAATGTGCCAAGTCAGGGAGGACCTCGGGGAAAGTTTGAGGGTTTTCTTCTCCAAAACTTTTAAAAACCCAAGTAGACATTTTTTGAAGGGAACAGAAAAGAAATACACTTTAGCAACAAATATATGGGTCTGCCTATTATTACGTTGAAGACTGGGAGTTGATGTATTTGTGCTACTTTTTAAGAGCACATCAAAAGGCTGAGCAGCAACAAACACTTTTAGCCAAAGTTATTTCTCAGTGCTTACTGTAAACACAGCTTAAACACTGCTTCCAGACCTCTTCTAATCCCACCCAGGATATAAGGACATCATCTCTCCATAATGTAAAGAGTATATTTCTATTGTATTCTTTTTGTTTAAAAAAAGAGAGAGAGAGATGCAATTTATTTTCACCCTTGAGGGTGAGAAAGCAACATTTGAAAGGGGGAGAGCCTCATTTCCAAGGAGAAAGGATGATGGCTTTGAAGACTGTCTTTTTAAAATATAACTAAAAAGTGAATAATTAAACCACCGTGTTGGTGAAGAGCTTTGAAGATGAAAGTGTCATTAAAAATCCAACTGTACTGGTTAATGTCAAAGAATGTGTTATCACACTGAAAATCAGATTTCCTGTTCTACAAACCAGCACATTAAAGGCAGCTTCTACTTTAAAAGTCCAACTTAAAAACAAGAGAGGCAAACCCCCCCTACATTTATAATCAGACTTTATGCCTGTTCCTCAGGAGCCAAGGTGTAGCCCTAACATGCTTTTTTGACAAGTCTTATGCGTCCCTGTTTACTCTAAATGATCAGCCCGAAGCAATTGGAAAAATGCTTCCATCAAGGCAAATAACATAGAAATAATTACTCCTTTCAGGCATAAGTTAGTCACATTTTAAAAGGTGTAGCTCCCTCTGAGACTTATGCTAAGCAAACAGACTAATATGTCATCTTGATTTCTCAGGAGAGTAGAGACCCATTGGGAAAGCCCTACTGAGGAAAAAGCTCACCAGAGAGGCAGAAATTAGACCACAAGCTGCTTTTTGGCCATGTCAAAGCATGACTCTTAGCCATTATTCTAAGAGTGATGGGAAATAAATGAGGCGTTTTGAGCAGAGAGATGACGTGGTAGTTTTTTTTGTTTTGTTTTTGTTTTAAAGATCACTGCCAAATAGAGAATAGATTGGAGGGGAACAAAAGAGAGAATGCTTACAGATACCATTTTTCATCTTCAGATTGGCAAAAAGTTAAAAGATTACCAACACCCAGGACAGGCAAGGATTTGGTAAGTGGCAGAACATACATTTCTACAAGCTTTGGGAAAAGTAACTGCTAACATTAATAGTACACATCACATATCCTATGACTCAAGATCCCTGCAGTTTTATCCTGCAAAAATAAATGCACCAGTGTGGATTTACATATAATAATATTTACTGCAGCATTGTTTACAGTGATTAAAACAAGAAAACAAATGGAAATAGGCTAAATGTCCATCAGTAGGGAAAGGGCTAATACTGTTAGGATATTATGCTATTAAAAATAATGGATTATATCTACACATAAGAAATTGCAGAGATGTCCACCATAACGTGTTAAGTGAGAAAAAAAGTGCAAACGGTAGGGTTAACCCACAGCGTGAACTTAATAAACTGGATGGTGCATTTGTCTTTATATGTGCGTGAGCACAGAGGAAAAAGGTAGAAAGACACATACTAAACTTTTGTCATTGGCTGCCTAAATTGGACTGGGGATGGGAGGGTGGTTCATTTTACTTTATGGATCTTTCTACTATTTAAATTATTGCAAAAAAGAAATATTACTTTTGCTTTTCTCTGATCTAGTGAAGTTTAAATACTAAGGTAAAATATATAAAAAACTCAATTGATAGTCTGCTGCTGCTGCTACTAAGTCACTTCAGTCGTNTAATAGTATATACATTATATAGTATTAGTATATAGTATATAGTAATATAGTATTAGTATATAGTATATAGTAATAGTATATACTATTATATAGTATTATATAATACTATATACTATACTATACTATATATATATATATACACATACATACACATTCTTGCCTGGAGAATTCCACGAACAGAGGAGCCTGGAGGGCTACAAAGAGTCCAAAGAGTTGGACACGACTGAGTGACTAACACTTTCAAAGATATATATATATATATGTATGTATATAAATCCTCCCTCCCTCATGAGATCCCCTCCCCCTCCCTGAGATCAACTTTAATCTGAACCTGGACCGGATGTGCCTGATCCTCCTTTGAGGAGTTCGCATTCACCAGAACTGCTCTATGAGCACCTTTTGACTCTAGGTGTGCAACTCTGACACTAAGAACTTAGTTCAGTACCCCAGTGCCAACAGCTGGGGACTCTGCTTCTTATCTAGATCCTCAGTAGGCTGGACCATTAAGAGGAAGGATTCCACTAGGGAAGTCCAATCACAAGAAGATTTATTGTTCTATAAAATGGTTTATATAGCAGTCACATCAACAAGCTTCCACAGTTTCACGATCAAAATATTTCAGGTTTAGGGTAAATGTCTGAGTTTTTCAGGGATTCCATGGTTCTTTAATAGCAGAGTTAGAACTTTTACCAGACTTTTCCATTCCAAGGCTAACATGCAGGCTAATGGTATTTAGAACCTTGGTGACCGAGGGGCCAGAGGGACCACAGGTGACCAGATGATGAAGCTAACGTTGAGTAACCTACTTTCTGGAGCTATATATATATTTTTTCTCCCAGCTACCTCTGACTGAGGATATTGGCATTCCTGGACATAGTTTGGCAACCACTCCATTGAGCATGCTTCCCAGGTGACGCTAGTGGTAAAGAACCCGCTTGCCAGTGCAGGAGATGTAAAAGACCCGGGTTCAACCCCTGGGTCAGGCAGATCTCCTGGAGAAATGGCAACCCACTCCAGTATTCTTGCCTGGAGAATCCCATGGACAGAAGAGTCTGGCAGGCTACAGTCCATGGGGTCACAAAGAGTCAGACACGACTGAAGTAACTTAGCACATACACAGGCCACTGAATATAGTTTGTTTTTTTTATTAACACATGTTGCTAGTTGACCAATCATTGCCAGTTTTGGCCAACACCGTGTTTACATTGCAGAAACTTGTTCTCCACTCCTAGTGTTGTTGCAGTCTTTATATCAGCAGTCATTAAGGTCAAAACAAGCACAATCTGTCCTTCAGGGATGGCTCTTGTGTTTGGGATTCATCCAAGCTGCCTGCTACACCCACACACAAACAGCCCCAGATTAAGCTCAAACTGTTGGCTCGATTCATGAAAACACCCTCCATCTGTACGGCAAATGAAAAGACCATCCGAGTTCCAGAAAGGCTCACTAACAGTCCATAAGGAGCCATTACCACGTCTCGGGCACCGCGTTTCAGAGGACAGAGGGGGAGCTTCCTAGGAGAGAAGAGGTCTTCTGTGTTGGCTTTGGCGGTGGCACCCAGCATTCTCTGTGACTGGAAAGCCTTTCTTCTGCTTTCTTGCAGGTCCTGTACTTTGTGCTGAGTGCCCTTGGCCTGACAGTCTGTGTGTTGGCCATGGCGTTCGCCACTCACCACTATGCCCAGCTCGCACAGTTTACCTGTGGAACTGCGTTCGACTCCTGCCAGTGCAAACTGCCCTCCTCCGAGCCCCTCAGCAGGACCTTTGTGTACCGGGATGTGACTGACTGTACCAGCATCACCGGCACTTTCAAACTGTTCCTACTCATCCAGATGATTCTGAACTTGGTCTGTGGCTTGGTGTGCTTGTTGGCCTGCTTTGTGATGTGGAAACACAGGTACCAGGTCTTTTATGTGGGTGTCAGGATGTGCTCCGGGACAGCTTCCGAAGGTCAGCAGCAAAAGGTCTAACATTCTTGCTCAAAGGTGGAAAACAGCAGCCTGACTAACTGAGATTTTTTTTTTTTTAAAGAAGAGAAAGAGAAGGAAGGAAGAAAACTTTTGACAATAATCAGTATTCACCATTCTAAATGAATATTTTTCTATTTTTCAGGAAATGAAAGAGCATTTTTTCAGGTTTCCATAGTATTTTTTTAAATATATTCTTAAGATCTAAGTTGACTTTGAGATGTTAAAAAAAAACAAACCACAGAACAGAGAGACAAAGGTATAGATCTACCTTTAGAGTCTGGAATTTGTTCTTAATACGCCTGTATCTATTGCTTATATAACCTTCTTTGCTGTTAGTCCAGCTTGATTAGTAGGACAGTTTCAGGCCCACTTGCTAAATTTTCTAGAATCTTCCTCCAGCCTCTCATCCTTCCTGCCATGATTGTAACTGCACTTCAGAGGAAGGCAGGAGGCAGAACGGAACAGACAGGGTGACTCTCTCTGTTTTATTTTCCCTGGTAGAGATGTCTCCAAGGCATAAAAACAGCCTTAAAGAGCAGAGTGGAAAAGGAAGAGACTTTGTAAAAACGCTAAATAACCACAAACACCTGTGCTGGGGTGGCCTTTCTCCCCTGCTCCCTCCGTTTGGGTCTGCAAGCAGATCACTTAGTGAATGCTTCAGATGATTGTCTGCTTACATAATTGAAAGTTGGTGGTAGCTATATTCTTAATGGGGCTTCCCTGATGTAGAAGGCTTAAAAATAATTACATTATGCTTCTATTCTGTCATCTAAAACAAATCATTAAAACTAATTTCTAGCTAATTGTTAATTATAACAATGCTCAGAAGTCTATTTAATGAGCTCTGGCTGTACTTACGTAGCACCGTCGGTATTAGGAGAAATTACTCACAAGAGAGGAGGCTCAATGATTCTTCCTTGTGAAAGCCAAGCTTTACAAGGGAGAAAAAAAATTTTTTTTTATTAATAGCTCAGGTTAAAAATACCCATTTAAATAAAAACACGAGCATTTGTAATGGGAAATGTTTATACAAATAGCACTTCTGTGATGTTTTATAAAGTTTCTTTCTTGGCAGCTGAGTACTTTTGAGGAAGATTGGGTAATGCTGATGCGTCCCATTCACGAAACTCTATTTGATAGGTAACCCTAGTGTTGATTTGTCTGCACAGTCAACGAGAGCCTTAAACTAATATTTGGAGGTCCTTGTTTGAGCACTGGGCCATTGACTTGGAGGGTAGTTTTCGGTTTTGCTTTGTTTTGAAGTGACTGACTTAAAAGAGAACCAGTATACTATGGTGGGAGTTTCCTCCCTAATTATTGTTATCAGTGAATTTGGAACAATATCAGTGTTTTAAAGAAGGAGCTCAGATGCAAGTTCATGTAGCCTCAGTGTTACCAAGAACTTTCTCTATTAGGCTGCTCTGTTGAAAGCAGAAACTCAAGATAATAATTGAGCTTAAATTTGCTTCCTTCTCCACGTTGCCTGTGGATATATTTTACTAATAATTAAATCCTACCCTTAAAAAATAATTCCTGTGTTTGCCTTACAAGGCATTTGAATAATTCCATTGACTGTGACAGAAGTGTTAATTATTACATACAATAAATATTTAAAAACAGGAAATATTAAGTTAGTTGGAGGATTATAAATACAGTTTATGCCCTCCAGATAAAACACTTGACTACCAGATGTTAAAACCTTTTTATGTATTGACTTGCTTTAAAAATGACCTTCCTACATACTAGCTAGGCCAAAAATGCACATTTGGGGGCTTAGCGGATGACTCAAGAGCAGAGGTTTGATCATGCACAAAAATTACATCAACACAACACCAAGCGTCTTGGTGACAACCTGAAAAATACTTGGTGCCCTGTTGTTAAAAGGTTCCGATAACTGAGTCCATTTTTTATTTTGATAGTTTTCTACAAAAGAAAATGACTGATACTCTGTGGGCTCTTTTTTAAAGAGTAAGAAACCAGTGCTTTAATGCTAATTACTATGAATAAGGCATCCTTGGAAACACACTCTGAATACCTTAAAAAACTTTTATGGCAAACACTACAAATTTTTCTATCAGAAAATTAAATCCTACACAACACTAAGGTGCTCCATGCTTTATAAGCAACTCACAGGGTATTTCAAATGGTAGAATAGCTCTAGGTTATGTGCTTCATTTTTTTTTTTTTTAAATAATGCAACCAGTAAGAAGTGACATAATGATAAACTTGATAATAACCAGGAGACACATATATATATGTATATATGATGTAAGGCTTCCCAGGTGGCTCAGTGGTAAAGAATCTGCATGCCAGTTCAGGAGACACAGGAGACATAGGGTTGGGAAAATTCTTTGAAGAAGGAAATGGTAACCCACTCCAGTATTCTTGCCTGGAGAATTCCATGGATAGAGGAGCCTGGCGGGCTACAGTCCATGGGGTCACAAAGAGTCAAACACGACTGAGTGACAGCACACGCCACATAGATGTTGTATATATAATGAGGATTTTGCTATTGTGTGACTGAATCATTCTGAAATCCCTAAAGAAAGAAAAAAGAATTAGTTCAGTTCAAGAATTAAAAATAAAGTGAAAAAAAAATTTTAAAGGGAAGATTTCTGTGCTGCAAACTCACTGTGTATTGATACATGTGAGAATTGTGTTGCATGAATAACAAACTGCTTTGGGCTGAACTTGAAGTATTTTGAGGTTGTGTTTTGCAAATATTGAAGTCACAGTAATGGCAACAGAGAAGGAACAGACACAGAGCTTTACACTTAGCAAAATGTTACATTTAAAATCTGACAAGGAGCCAAGATGGTGACTGTCTCCTCTAAACCATGGAGCAGTAACATTTGCGCAATCCTCCTCCTCTCCCACCTCCTTCAGGGGAATTCAATGAATTAAGACTTTGAAAAGAGGGGGAACAGCCAGGACTTGGCAGCACTTGAAATAGGAGGAATACAGCAGCCTGAATGTGCAGACTTTGTAACCAAGCCCACCCGAGATCGGGCTGTGCTTTCACGTGACCACCATCTGTGCCTTCCTTGCTCCATCCAAATTTGTGTAGGCAGCTCCTTGGAGCCATTCCTAAAAATATAGCTACACCAGGCCCTGGAAACTGTAGTCAAGTAACAGGCCTAAGTTTTTTCCCTCCTTGAGTTAAACCTCCACTAGGTCTCTTATAAGGGACCTCCCAGCTGCAGGCATCAGTGTGTTCTGACAGCGAGACACGTTATGTGTGAGTGTTCTGTTTGGATCCAGGGCATCAGGATAGTTTATCTTCTTGTACTTCCTCTCTGCCATGCAGTATATCTGGACTATGTTTATAAGTCTGTTCAGTAAAGTGTGGGATAGAGAATATCCAAGGGAGTTTCCGAGGGACAGAGATGGATCAGTTAACGATAATCAGAAATGAACTTAAAAGTTGCCTTGAAAAACCAGTCACATCCTATCATGACGCATACCTTTACGTTTCCTAGCTCCTGTCACTGAACTGTTGCTGTGTAGCCATACATTTCTATAAATCCTGCTGACTCAGTTCTCACTGTACTCAAAAGAACTCAATCGTGTGTTTAGATGTACGTGTATTCAGGGTAGTGCTACAAAGTGCGGATGGCCACATATATTGACTCACAGTGGAAACATTTATTTGGAGAAAGCCTCAGTGGCTCAGCCTGTGAAATAAGCCTGTGATGGGTTCTTCTAATTGTCTAGTATTTTATTATCTCAAAGAATTAGTCCCTTTGAAAATATTGGTCTGTACTTTGGTGCTGTGGTTTTGTTCTTCTGGCGTTGAGGGTATAGTGAGTAGAAACCAAAGTGTATCTTACACGTTTGAGGTGGTTGTTTTTGAGAGGGTGTGTATAATGTAGATTTTCTTTGTTAATAAAATTTTCATTATCTCTGAAAATGCTGTGTTTGAATGTGTTTTAAAGTGATGGTACGTTGCACATGAGCTAGTCTACATAAAATCTCTCAACTTAGTGTTTACATCAAAAATCTGGGTTTAGAGCAGACAAGCACCAATATGAATTTTGACTCCTTTGTTCCAGTGTTCTTTGGGTACACTACAGCCACTGTTGAAGTCGAGGTTGTAAATTCTCTCTAAGCAAAGGGAGTTGAAAAAAAATTTTTTGCAAAAGATACTTGGAATGCTGATCTTCATTTATACATATAAATGTTAAGTAACATGCATGCGCAGTTGTGTCCAACTCTTTCCAGCCCCATGAAGTGCAGCCCGCCAGGCTCCTCTGACTATGAGATTCCAGCAAGAATACTGCAGTGGGTTACCTTTTCTTCCTTCAGAGGATCTTCCTGACCCAGGGATCGAACCCACATCTCCTGCTGCTTCTGCACTGGCAGGCAGATTCTTTGCATTGGCAGGCAGATTCTTTACCACTGAGTCATCTAGGAAGCCCCAAATTTGGCCTAAAAGAATGGGATACATGTCGAATATTATATGCTCAATCATATTCAACACTGAATTATACATAAAAACAGACAGCCTATTCCATTTCAAACCTGAAAACAAGGGCTCCTTCTTACCAACTCAGAGGCAATTTAAATAGTTGATTACACTGTAAAATGCTAGTTCAGCTTGTAGAATGCCAAAGGAAAGGGGTAATNTTTGAAGAAGGAAATGGTAACCCACTCCAGTATTCTTGCCTGGAGAATTCCATGGATAGAGGAGCCTGGCGGGCTACAGTCCATGGGGTCACAAAGAGTCAAACACGACTGAGTGACAGCACACGCCACATAGATGTTGTATATATAATGAGGATTTTGCTATTGTGTGACTGAATCATTCTGAAATCCCTAAAGAAAGAAAAAAGAATTAGTTCAGTTCAAGAATTAAAAATAAAGTGAAAAAAAAATTTTAAAGGGAAGATTTCTGTGCTGCAAACTCACTGTGTATTGATACATGTGAGAATTGTGTTGCATGAATAACAAACTGCTTTGGGCTGAACTTGAAGTATTTTGAGGTTGTGTTTTGCAAATATTGAAGTCACAGTAATGGCAACAGAGAAGGAACAGACACAGAGCTTTACACTTAGCAAAATGTTACATTTAAAATCTGACAAGGAGCCAAGATGGTGACTGTCTCCTCTAAACCATGGAGCAGTAACATTTGCGCAATCCTCCTCCTCTCCCACCTCCTTCAGGGGAATTCAATGAATTAAGACTTTGAAAAGAGGGGGAACAGCCAGGACTTGGCAGCACTTGAAATAGGAGGAATACAGCAGCCTGAATGTGCAGACTTTGTAACCAAGCCCACCCGAGATCGGGCTGTGCTTTCACGTGACCACCATCTGTGCCTTCCTTGCTCCATCCAAATTTGTGTAGGCAGCTCCTTGGAGCCATTCCTAAAAATATAGCTACACCAGGCCCTGGAAACTGTAGTCAAGTAACAGGCCTAAGTTTTTTCCCTCCTTGAGTTAAACCTCCACTAGGTCTCTTATAAGGGACCTCCCAGCTGCAGGCATCAGTGTGTTCTGACAGCGAGACACGTTATGTGTGAGTGTTCTGTTTGGATCCAGGGCATCAGGATAGTTTATCTTCTTGTACTTCCTCTCTGCCATGCAGTATATCTGGACTATGTTTATAAGTCTGTTCAGTAAAGTGTGGGATAGAGAATATCCAAGGGAGTTTCCGAGGGACAGAGATGGATCAGTTAACGATAATCAGAAATGAACTTAAAAGTTGCCTTGAAAAACCAGTCACATCCTATCATGACGCATACCTTTACGTTTCCTAGCTCCTGTCACTGAACTGTTGCTGTGTAGCCATACATTTCTATAAATCCTGCTGACTCAGTTCTCACTGTACTCAAAAGAACTCAATCGTGTGTTTAGATGTACGTGTATTCAGGGTAGTGCTACAAAGTGCGGATGGCCACATATATTGACTCACAGTGGAAACATTTATTTGGAGAAAGCCTCAGTGGCTCAGCCTGTGAAATAAGCCTGTGATGGGTTCTTCTAATTGTCTAGTATTTTATTATCTCAAAGAATTAGTCCCTTTGAAAATATTGGTCTGTACTTTGGTGCTGTGGTTTTGTTCTTCTGGCGTTGAGGGTATAGTGAGTAGAAACCAAAGTGTATCTTACACGTTTGAGGTGGTTGTTTTTGAGAGGGTGTGTATAATGTAGATTTTCTTTGTTAATAAAATTTTCATTATCTCTGAAAATGCTGTGTTTGAATGTGTTTTAAAGTGATGGTACGTTGCACATGAGCTAGTCTACATAAAATCTCTCAACTTAGTGTTTACATCAAAAATCTGGGTTTAGAGCAGACAAGCACCAATATGAATTTTGACTCCTTTGTTCCAGTGTTCTTTGGGTACACTACAGCCACTGTTGAAGTCGAGGTTGTAAATTCTCTCTAAGCAAAGGGAGTTGAAAAAAAATTTTTTGCAAAAGATACTTGGAATGCTGATCTTCATTTATACATATAAATGTTAAGTAACATGCATGCGCAGTTGTGTCCAACTCTTTCCAGCCCCATGAAGTGCAGCCCGCCAGGCTCCTCTGACTATGAGATTCCAGCAAGAATACTGCAGTGGGTTACCTTTTCTTCCTTCAGAGGATCTTCCTGACCCAGGGATCGAACCCACATCTCCTGCTGCTTCTGCACTGGCAGGCAGATTCTTTGCATTGGCAGGCAGATTCTTTACCACTGAGTCATCTAGGAAGCCCCAAATTTGGCCTAAAAGAATGGGATACATGTCGAATATTATATGCTCAATCATATTCAACACTGAATTATACATAAAAACAGACAGCCTATTCCATTTCAAACCTGAAAACAAGGGCTCCTTCTTACCAACTCAGAGGCAATTTAAATAGTTGATTACACTGTAAAATGCTAGTTCAGCTTGTAGAATGCCAAAGGAAAGGGGTAATAATTAGGACACATGCTCTGAGCTGGATTTACTATCCTTAGTCCTAAGACTGCAAGTCCTAGGGTTAGGAATCTGACTGTCACTTTCTGGCTGTGTGACTTTGGACAAAGCGTTTAGTTTTGTTTCTTCATCTATAAAGTGGAGAAAAACATAACTGCCTCACAGAGTCATGGGAAAGGTTAGATGAAATAGCACTTTGCAAAGTGGCTCATAGAAGAGGCTTGATGAAGATTTGGTTTCCTCCTTCCTTGCATGCATGCATGCTAAGTCATTTCAGTCATATCCAACTCTTTGCCACCCCATCGATTGCATCATCCCAGGTGGCACTAGTGGTAAAGAACCTGCCTGATAATGAGGAGATGTAAGAGACATGGGTTTGATCCCTGGGTTGGGAAGATTCCCTGGAAAAGGAAATAGCAACACATTCCAGTGGTCTTACCTGGAGAATCCCATGGACAGAGGAGCCTGATGGGCTGCAGTCCATGGGGTATCAAAGAGTCAGACACGACTGAAGCAACTTAGCATGCACGACTGTAGCCTGCCAGGCTTCTTTGTTCATGGAATTTTCCAGGTGTGAATACTGGAGTGGGTTGCCATTTCCTCCTCCAGCGTATCTTCTTAACTCAGGGATCGAGCCTGTATCTCTTATATCTCCTGCATTGGCAGGTGGGTTCTTTTTAATACTTCCTTTTATAAGCCAGGAACAATATCAAATGGGCATCAAACAGAAATCCTGCTTTTAAAATAAGATAGTACCAGTTCTTACTCATGATGTGCATGGAATCATTTGCTGGTGGGATCCCTATTTGTTGGTTTACACACCTGGATGTGTCATCTTCTCTCAACGCTTCTCTCTGGCAGAAGTAGAACTGAGACATTTCTCCTGATTTTTATAGCCCTTGGAATTTTATGTAACAGAAGCATGTTTAACCCCAACTCTTAAAGTGAAACTTTATCAAGCATTGGTATTATACATTATCACTCTACTGCTTATTAGGTTGTAACAATACAATCTCTCATTTATTTAAAAACCAACCATTGAACACCTTGATTCTGCGGATCACTGATTCTCATTCAAGGATCATAAAAGGTTTTATTTTTGTGTACAGTCAGAAAATATCAGCGAATCTCCAGGCTGGATAGAAAACATTTGTATAAATCTTAATACTTGTGGTGAATTTAATTTTTAAAACCCTACAGCCAAAAATATACTTTTCCCTTGATACAGTCTATCTGTCTTTGTACTTCAGGACAAATTATTATAAATTGTTTTTTTACTTGACAAATTCATCTTTTATAAGTTAGTGTTTATGAAGTCCAGGACTAATGTCAGCTACTGCACGTTGAAAATTCAGATTGTAAGCGAATGAAAATAAAATTAATGTGTGGGGATGCCAGCTTGGAGACAATATTTCATTCTTCTATTTCTTTCCAACAAATATATATAAACACACACACACACACACACACACACACACACATATATGTTTATTCAGGTTTCCCTGGTAGCTCAGCTGGTAAAGAATCTGCCTGCAATGCAGGAAACCCCAGTTCAATTCCTGGGTAGGGAAGATCCCCTGGAGAAGGGATAGGCTGCCCACTCTAGTATTCTTGGGCTTCCCTGGTGGCTCAGACAGTAAAGAATCTGCCTGCACTGAGAGAGACCTGGGTTCAGAAGATCCCTGGTGGAGGGCATGGCTACCCATTCCAGTATTCTTGCCTGGAGAGTTCCATGGACAAAGGAGCCTGGTGGGCTATAGTACGTGGGGTTGCAAAGAGTCAGACATGACTGAGCAACTAAGCACACCGCTGAGCATGTTTATTGATTCCTCCCAAAGCCTGGGTTCTTAGAGGAAGTCTTTTTCTGTTTGGAAAGGTCATCAGAAAGATCCTTTAATCAAAGAGATGAGGGATATACACTCAGCTTTATTTGGGGGGGAAAGCAGATATTAGGGGATAATTCAAATTATTGAATTATTTCAATTCAATTGAATTGATTTCAACTGAGAATGAAGCCTTTTGTTTAACAAAACCTTTCGACTGGGGCAAGGGAGGAAGATGGGGTGACTTGTGGGACGTGTGCCGGTCCTTCCTCTTCCACAGGAGTCCTGCTGGAGAGGGAGGTAGGGGTCCCTGGAATGCTGCTGCCAGGAATTACAGAAGAGTGAGAGGCCAGGGGCACTTGGGAGTCTCTGAACCAGGACACATTGAAGACACCTCTCTCTGGGTGGGGTGCTCTGTCTACTCTGACTTTCTACTCAGACCCTTCTCCCCAGAAACTCAGTGCATTGTCTTCCCAACCGGGTGTGCATGTAGAGAGCAAGAGGATTACTCTCAAGGACCAAAGAAGCAATGGCTCTTGTGACCCGAGAAGATGACTGTAATCTTACGATTCGTCTCCCAATATCTTCCTAGCTGCTGCTGCTGCCAAGTTGTTTCAGTCATGTCTAACTCTTTGTGACCCTATGGACCGTAGCCTGCCAGGCTCCTCAGTCCACGGGATTCTCTAGGCAAGAATACTGGAGCGGGTTGCTATGCTCTTCTCCAAAGGATCTTCCTGACCCAGAGATCGAACCCACATATCTTATGTCTCTTGCACTGGCAGACGGGTTCTTAACCATTAGCGTCACCTGGGAAGCCCACATCTTCCAAGGCCCGTGTTTAATAGACTGTTAGTACCTGTGAAAGTGGTGTGTCAGCAGAGTGAACCGTCGGAAGTAGAGGGACCAGAGTCTGAACATTATGGGATTAAGATTCTCACCAGCCTCAGTGTATTATTTTTACTTCTCTTTCCCTCAGGATAAAATTCACATATTCTTACAAAGTAGGTGATGTTCCCTCAGACACTTTTATGGGCAAGAGTGGATTTCCAATTTTTTATTAAATTTTTTTCTTAGGTTGCAACAAAAGTGACCAAAGGATGGTTATACAACTGAAAAGAGAGAGCGTGCTTATGTATTTTACTATAGAGGGGTTTACCCTGTGGACATTGAGCTTGGCTGTGTATCCAGCAGCTGGGAGCATGTCCTTGGACAGATGTAGAGAGGAGAGACATGTTGAGTGTATCTGGGCCCTGGACGAGGGGCTGTGAGAGAGAAATCGGGTTCCACTTGGCCCGGCTTGGCTTAGAGTAAGAGCAGCCGTCCTGGTAAAACCCTCACACTGCCAGATTTTGAAGTTGACCTGACAACTCTAGGTCAAATGTCCAAGAAGACTACCTCTACTTCTGAGATGTATAGCTCTCTCCTGGGCTCTCTGCTCTTCCAGAGAAGAGACAGCTCCCCACCCCCACCCTATCCCACAGCAAAACCTGCCCCTCCTTCATGTCCTGGCCCATGCCCATAAGACTCAACTAAGGTGTTATTCACTCTGGTGCAGGGTTCAGGGGTGGGTAAAGACCTTGAATACAGTTGTTGTTCAGTGACTTCATGGACTGCAGCTCACCAGGCTTCCCTATTCTTCACCATCTCCCAGAGTTTGCTCAAACTCACGTCCATTGACTCAGTGATGCTATCCAACCATCTCATCCTCTGTCACCCCCTTCTCTTCCTGCCCTACATCTTTCCCAGCATCNTGTTGTTCAGTGACTTCATGGACTGCAGCTCACCAGGCTTCCCTATTCTTCACCATCTCCCAGAGTTTGCTCAAACTCACGTCCATTGACTCAGTGATGCTATCCAACCATCTCATCCTCTGTCACCCCCTTCTCTTCCTGCCCTACATCTTTCCCAGCATCGGGGTCTTTCCCAATGAATCAACTCTTGACATCAGGTGGCCAGAGTATTGGAGCTTCAGCTGCAGCAACAATCCATCCAATGAGTATTAAGGGTTGATATTCAGGTTTGATTTCCTTTAAACACAGAGATGCCTGAAAGTATGGTTTTCATTTTCATAGACTATTTCTAAAGATCAGAAAATGTCTCAGGTCCAGAGAAAAGAGGCATGATGCCAAAAGGGGGAGACCTGCCCGGTTGTCCTTCCAACCCAACCCTGTGGGCAGCCACCTACTCTGTCTGGGCAGAGGAAGCAGAGCTTCAGAGCTTGCGGGACGTGGAGAACATTTGCCCTGGGCTCTGACTCCAGCTGTGGCTTGGGAACCCGCGTAGGTTTGTGGAGGCTGCGGCTGCTGGTTACAGCTGAGCAAACGCCAGCTCAGACTCATGGAAGGGAAGCATGCAGAGTCTGTGGGAAGGACTCTCTCCTCCCACCATCTCAGAGGGCTCTTTATTGTGGAAGACAGAATGGGGAGGCAAAGAGAAGAATCCATGTGGAACCTCACTGCCCCTAGTGCCAGGCTTCCGGAGCATTGCCTGTGACAACTCACCAAGGTTGACTGCCTTCGCTCAGACCCTGGGCTCCTCTATTCATCCCACACAGAACACCCTTGGAGTCTGGCTTGGCTTCACCCTGATGCCCAGGGGAGAACGTGTCAGGCAATAAGCAGGAAAAAAATGCTCATGTGTTATTGAAAAAAGCCCAAATTGTAACTTAACAGGATGATCTTCTTTCTAAATTTTTATTTCCAAAATGTGCTTTCCCCCCAGAGTCCTTGAGCACAGACCTGTGGTTTTCTCTCTTGGGTTTTACAGTCTTTCTGCCTCAAGCCAAGAGACTTGGCTCCACTCCCCCTGAGTCAGAGTCTCGGCTGGTAGCTGAACCCAGGAAGCTCTGGCCCCACGTCTCTCCCTGGAACCACCAGACCACACAGCCTCCTGGGCTCAATCCTTTGGCTGGGTGTCTTGCCTCCTCTTTGTTTGGAAAGAGATGTCTTACGTAACCACACAACCTACTAAATGCTCCATTGTCTTCCACTTGGGAGAGCTCAAAATAACCCATTCGTGACTTATGACTTATCACAAAGATGGAATCTATTACCCACCTAGCCACAGCCCCCAAGGAGTGAGCCTCACCAATCTTACTCAGATCAATGATCCCAATACCCGTGAGACTTAACAACTGTGGTCTTTGGGGAATTATAAGTTCAGGACAAGGTGCAGGAAATACAAAGCCTGGTTCATCTATAGGTCACGGTGTTTTGCTCAAACAGCACAAGAAAGTCATTTGTAATTCAAGATTGAGACAGGCATAAACAACTCCGTCGGATGCTTCTCTTACTAATCTGATTTTGATAAACAGCTGATGAAAATGGAAGGTGTGTGTGTGTCTGGTCACCAGAGGAGAGATACCCAGGCAGTGAAATCAGTTGCTCTTATCTCATTGAGCCGGATTTATTTCAAGGCTCCTGTTAATAGCCCACAATACTAAGAACTGTGATCACTGCCCCAGACTGGAGAACCCTCTGAGCAGAATGACAGAAACCTATTGGTAAGGTCTTCTCCATCTTTATTGTCTATGAATCCCTGATTAGCCCTGTTGGGAATTAGTTTAAGCTGGTATCTCTAGGAAAAAAACCTCCTTGGATTCAATTAAAAATGAGAAGAACTGCTGCAGGGTGTTGCCAAGGAGCTTTTGCTATATAAGGCAGGGGTATAGACCAGGATGAATAAAGCACTCGGCATTAAGTGACATCTGGTTCTGCTGCCAGAGCCGCCTGGGGGAGGGGTGCTGAAGAGAGAGAGAGAGGACAGCCTGCTTCAGCCTGCTCGTTCTTCCCCGTGGACCTCTTCTTCTTTCAAGGACCCCTCAAGGCTCTTACTCATTTTCTGCAGCAGACATTTTCTCGCCTGAGATGAATATGTGATTAGTTTCTGTTGGAGGTACATTTCTGTCCCTGCTTGATGACATGGGAGCCCCCAGCAAAGGTTTCAGAAGGGACCCCTCCCTAAACTTGGTGATGTGCAGCCAACTCTAACAGCCTCATGAAGTGTCCCCCCGGCAGCCTGGAGAGAAGAGGTGAGGGGCTGCCTCCCCCTGTGCCTGCTGCCGTCTGCCATTTACTCGAGGTCTTTGTACTAGATACCAGTCCACCAAGTGCAATGTGTGTGTGTCTCTGGACAGCAGCAACCAAACTAAATGTGTAAGAAACTGTGCTGTGCTGAGTCTTGTGTGCAAATGTGCCTCCATGTGCATGCTAAGTCACTTCAGTCGTGTCCAACTCTTTGCGACCCTCTGGACTGTGGCTCACTAGGTTTCTCTGTCCATGGGATTCTCCAAGCAAGAATAGTGGAGTGGGTTGCCATGCCCTCCTCCAGGGAATCTTCTCGACACAAGGACCAAACCCACATCTCTTATGTTTCCTGCACTGGCATGCAGGTTCTTTACCACCAGTGCCACCTGGGAAGCCCAAATAGGCCTCCAGGTCTCATCATATCAGCTCACTGAGCCAGAAAAAGCTGAGAGCAGAACACGGCTTCCATTCTGGCTTCACAAGAGTGATTTTACAAGGATCTCTGAAGCCTAAGCCCCTACAAGAACCGGGAGCTACGTGCCTGCATTACAGTGAAAAATTTTAGGACACATAATTTGAAAGTTGCAATCAATCTTGAAATAATAAGAAAAAAAGTTTAGCTACTTGTGGTTTCCAATTTCCAGGAGACACAGTGGAGTTCACGTCTACCTTAACTGAGAATGTCAGGTTGTTTCTGTTTTATTTGAATACAACCTGCAGCCAGAAGTGGATGAAGGCTAATTGTATTGCAAGAACAACTCAAAAGGCAACTCATCATAGCTAACGCAAGTGTCATTATAAATCCATTTTCTTTTCTAATGCTAACTTGGTGCCTAGGAAGGAATGAAAATACATATTAGAATGGCATTCCTAACTATCAGTGTGCAAGATATGGAAGAGATTACCAAGGGTAATTGTAGAATCCCAGTCTTTCCAGTTCAGTTCAGTTCAGTCGCTCAGTCGTGTACTGGAGTTTCAGTTTTAGCATCATTCCTTCCAAAGAAAACCCAGGGTTGATCTCCTTCAGAATGGACTGGTTGGATCTCCTTGTAGTCCAAGGAACTCTCAAGAGTCTTCTCCAATACCACAGTTTAAAAGCATCAATTCTTGGGCACTCTGCTTTTTTCACAGTCCAACTCTCACATCCATATATGACTACTGGAAAAACCATAGTCTTGACTAGACGGATCTTAGTCGGCAAAGTAATATCTCTGCTTTTGAATATGCTATCTAGGTTGGTCATAACTTTTCTTCCAAGGAGTAAGTGTCTTTTAATTTCATGGCTGCAGTCACCATCTGCAGTGATTTTGGAGCCCAAAAAAATAAAGTCTGACACTGTTTCCACTGTTTCTCCATCTATTTCCCATGGAGTGATGGGACCGAATGCCATGATCTTCGTTTTCTGAATGTTGAGCTTTAAGCCAACTTTTTCACTTTCCTCTTTCACTTTTATCAAGAGGCTTTTTAGTTCCTCTTCACTTTCTGCCATAAGGATTATTAAAAAAAAAAAAAAAAAGCCTCGTGTAGGCTTTGAGGGAGTAAAAAAGTCACAAAGAATTTCTAATCATGGGCAGTACACACTGGGAAGGGAAACCACCATTTCTGCTTTGGAGATGCTGGCTGGGTTATGAATTAAGTGTTTGCACAGTTATATGTGACTTCTTTCTTCTTTGAAACCCAGCTGGAAGAACTGCTTTCTTCCTCCCGATCCATCAGCTCTGAGTCTGTGCCCAGCACCAGGCTCCACACAGGGACAGGACCTTGGCAAAGCCCTAGGAGGGACCTCTGTGTGACAGTAAGATGGCTCAAAGCAAACTGGGATCTTTGAACTTTTTGGATCCATGTCTTGATAGCCAAGGTCAGCCCTAGAAGCCAAGAGATAAAATCTGCAGAGGACTTTTTCAAAGCTGTTCTTACCAGGCCATGTTGCTGGCCCCAGAGGCGCCATGGACAGGTGCCAGAGTGGGCTTAAGATGCAAGCCTCCTCACAGGCTTATACATGGGATTATAAATGCAGAGTTCTATAGATTGACACCTTGGGCTCTCTGAAGAGCTGAGATAGATGAGATTTAGATTCACAGCATGCCTGTGCATTAAAAATAGAAATTAAATACAGACAAGAAGACAACTATTTGATTAGGGGGCGGTTTCTTCCTTTTATTTAGGAGAAATGTACTGAGATCTCATCTGCCCACCAGCAGACACTCCAAGCCACACCCATGACTCCAATAATTGTAGGAATAGGGAATAGCCAGGACTACCCCTTGGAGAAGGAAATGACAACCCACTCCAGTGTTCTTGTCTGGAGAATCCCGTGGACAGAGGAGCCTGGCAGGCTACCGTCCGCGGGGTCGCACATACGACTTAGTAACTGAACCACCACCACCCAGGACTATCCCTGACTCTAAACTGCCTCCCCTTCTACCCCAAGTTCACTCTTTCCCCGCTTTCTTTTCACGTAGAGGAAGACGTACAATGGGGCGGGGCTAAGAGAGGGGACCGGGATATGTGCCCACAGAGTTTTGTACTGTGTATTTTGTATTCTTTCCTCAAAAAGCAGTTCTGGACGAAGAAGACTTGGAAGGTCAGACTCAATACACATGTGAGGGGCTCAAAGGGCGGCACCAGGGATTTATTATACTATGTTCTATGGAAACCTAGGATTTACTGAAGGTTCGTGTACTCTTTTGTGAGAGTAGATTTCAGGTGGGTTTTTTGTTGTTGTTGTTGTTGTTGTTTTAATAAAATTATCAGATTTTAAAATGTTTTTCTTAGAAATAGTATTTCTGTTCTCTGACCCCCGGATTATACTCCCTTCCACACTCTACAACCTTGCATTTTTTTCCAAGTATGGTCAGGGCCCTTGACATAAATCCAAAAGGAGAAATGTTTGCTCTCAGGTTTAACTATTGATTCTTGTTATTTACAGGATCAGTTATTCAGCACACTTGTTTTACTGTAATAAGGAAAAAATATGAAAAGGGAAAAGAAAATGTTTTACAGTTTCTGTAGTTCACTCCCAAACCTTTCTCCTTAGCATTTGCTTCTTTATCTTAACATCATTGCCTTTTAGCTGGAAGGAAGCCTCTTGTCCAACTTGTTTCCTTTTGCAGAAAGGCAAGCTGAGGCCACATGAGGGTAAGTAACTTGCTCAAGGTTACTAAACTTCTCTCTCGTTTCTCTATTTAACTTGTCTTTGGCATAAGTTCTTTCTGTTTTATTTTGTTTCTTTACTCTTTGCCATATTTCTCTGTTTGATTGGAATCTGCAATGACACACTTTCTGACTTCAACAAATTGGAAATCCCCACTCCATATTCTCAAGGAGAGTAAGCATGGTTTTTTTATTTTTCCAGAACAAGGTGAAAATCCCATGTTCATTTTGCTAATATATTCCAGGAAATTTCTTCTACACTTTTTTTTTTTGGTAAAATAAAATAAAGTAATAAAATAAAAGTCACTCATGTGCTCCCAACCTCAATGACCTCGAGTAAGCAGAGGAAAGGAGAGAGTGATTCAGGGAACCCAAGAACCTGCTTGAAGAGGAGCAACTCTAAGTGGCTGGGGAACTCTGAGGGGCAGAATAAACAGCCCCTGGACAGTGTGCATTTGGTGCTGATGAGATGACACTGGGGACTGGAATCCTCCAAGGAGCTGCTGTTGGCCTCACTTAAAGACACAGACTCCAGAACCAGTTGGATTGCTAAGGGTCCAAGTCTAGGTTTTGCTACCATTTATCAGGACATATGGTTTAGTCGCTAAGTCATGTCTGACTCTTTTGCCACCCCTGGACTGTAGTCCACCAGGCTCCTCTATCCATGGAAATTCCTAGGCGAGACTACTGGAGTGACTTGCCATTTCCTTCTCCAGGGGATCTTCCTTAGTGACTAAACAACATCACAACCAACTACAGACTCTTAGGAAAAAATCCTTAACTACTCTATACCTACGTCCCTTCACCCATAAAATTAGTAAGAGCACCACCTACCTCACAGAGTCGTTGTGAAGACTGTAAGAGTTTGTATCTGTAATGTGCTGGAAACGGTGCCTAGAACATTCTAAAGGATCAATCTGTGCTAATTATTATCATTACCTGTAATTACCCTTTCTCCTAACCCTACACCCAACTTTAACCATCAAGGCATACTTGTTCACAATTAACATTCAAAACAGAGAACAGTTTCCAAAGCATGCTTTCTTAGAGAATTTTCTGGTAGACTTCAAACTTTCAGGTGCAAGTCTGGCCTCTGGTTAATATAACAAGCCTCTGTGTGTCTAATATACACCGGGTTTTCTCAGTGTGACATGAGAACTCCAACAGCAGCGACAGTCCCACCGACCTCAAGTCTTCCTATTTGGGGTTACTGCTGCAAATGCTGGGCTTGCTTTGTGGCTCAGATGGTAAAGAATCTGCCTGCAGAGTGGGAGACCTGGGTTTGATCCCTAAGGGGGGAAGATCCCCTGGAGAAGGGAATAGCAACCCACTGTGCGTTTCTTCCATGGGGAATTCCATGGACAGAATTCTCCTGGTGGGCTACAGTCCATGGGGTCACAAAGAGTTGGACACGACTGAATGACAAACAAATGCTCCTAGTCAATAAGCAGTAGCTATTTCTTCCCAGTCATCTTCCTGTCCCTTTGGTGATTCCCTTTTCAAACCTGGGCTTATCCTCTGCAGAGCTACGTCCTGATACTTCTAAAGAGCACCAGGATTTCAGAGCCAGCCCTTTTAGATGCATGAAGAGGTTTGGTATGCAAATAATGAGATATTTCTCCCCTTCATCAAGTCATCACTCTTTCTAGGATTGTGTCAGTTTTTTGCCTTTAGAAGGGTTGTTGTAGATCTCTCAGGAAGTATCACATAACACAAAAAAGTCAGGAGAGGAGCTAAAAAAAATTTCCAGTGGCAGTTAATGGGCCTGACATCAGCAGATTCTGAAGGCCATCTTATGCTAGGAAGAAAAACAGTGATCTAGGAATCTCTGAGATGCTAATGGAACCATACTGCAGGAGAAACTTCCACTGCTTCTGCTTCTTCATCTTTGTCTTGTGTACAACCACCAGTGCAAACAGGCGACACCCACAATGACTGGGTAAGCTGGTGAATTGCATAAACTCTTTCCAAAGCGGTCAGGATGGTCTTTTCCCATTGCATTTGACAGACAAATCAAACATGCAACTTAAAGCTAAAACACATCAGACTTTGGAGTTAGTAGGTTAAACAGAAACAAGCCCCATCATTGGTCAATGCCACCAAAACAGAAACATTCTTCACCTGTTCAACATGAAAAAAGACCGGGTTCCTGCTTATCTCCTGCTGAGCAAATGAATAATGTGAAATCAGCCGTGGGGAAGCCTGCCATGGTCTCAGAACAGGCTCCTCTGCTCGGTGCGGTGCCCTTGGCAACACAACAGAAGGCTGGGGTGAGCTGGGTGAGGCCTGACCGAGGACAAGGAAAGAATGGTATGAAATACGATGCAGCTGCTGAACTTTCTTTTCATTAACTTTAAATTATATCAATTTCTAGACTTTTGGATACTGAAAGGAGAAAAAAAAATAAAACACTGAAGAGACAAGCTGTCTGCTTTTAACCTAACTTAAATTGAGCAATAATGAAAGTGATTCAGCCTGGTGCAGAAAGACAAGACCACCACTAACCTTGTTACCCACCTTTCAATTTTATTTAGCTAGAAGTTTCCATTTCAGCTCTCCTCCTCCAAGACAAGAAAAACACAGCTCCAGAAGGAGGCAGTCCCCACAGCTGGCTCTTCTGCCCAGCCTTGCCCCTACCTGGAGTAACTCAGCCGGGCAACCCCTTCGCAGTGTGGCAACAGGACAGGGAGCTTGTAATATGGCTGTGTGAGTGCACGCCAACATTTCAGCTTGCCTATTCGCGCTGTCCCAAAGCTCACCTACCAGACATGGCCAATAGCGCCTGGATCATTAAATTATTTTTGTACTCCATTGTCCAAGCATCTTCTAGGGAAGAGGTGACTAGGAAGCTGTTTCTTGGCTATACTAAGCCAGCCAAGATTGGGTGGATGGATGGGAATGTGGTAGGTGGAGGGTGGGTATTATCTCTCCTTGCCAGATCCCCAGGTGTTCAAGGTATTAGCCCTCCAAGCCCTTAACTGATCTTAGCCCCGAGGTGCCTTTATTATAACTGGATTCACAGATCTTTGAATGCTCTGAGCTTTTCCAGAACAATTGTACCTCTTGTTTGTTGTTTAGTGGCTCAGTAGTGTCCAAGTCTTTGCAACCTTGAGCTGTATCCCACCAAGCTCCTCTGTCCATGGGATTTTCCAGGCAAGAGTACTGGAGTGGGTTGCCATTTCCTCCTTTAGGGGATCTTCCGGACCTAGGGGTCAAATCTGAGTCTCCTGCCGCGCCTCTGCATTGCAGGCAGATTCTTTACTGCTGAGCCACTGGGGTCGGGGGTGGGGGAAACAAGAGCAAGAGGAAAAGGAAATGTAAAAGATTTAACACTAATACATCTTTATTGAATACTTTCTTTGTGTTAGTCATCATTCTAGGAGCTGGTTGTATAGAGAGTAACAAAACTTACATTCATGCAGGAGAAACAGACAATGAAATATAAGCAAATAAAAAAACATTTTAGATAGCAGTAAGTATGATGAAGCGCAGAGTCTTTTGGGAGAGAGGGAAGGGGCAGGGCCACATTGAGATAATGAGGGGAGACCTCTTTTGGGACATACCATTTGATCTGAGACCTTAGTAATGAGAAGAAATGAGCCATGCAATGAGTTTTTGAGGGAAAGCATTCCAGGCAGAGGAACAGCAAGAGTTCATACCCAACAGTGAGGTTTAGGCAATCGGAGAAAGAAGATGAAGAAATCTTGATCAGAGTGCCATAGGGGCAGGCTGCTACCAGATAGGAGTGAGGAGGTAAGTTGAGGTCAGCTCCCAAAGGGATCTGATCCGAGAAGAGAGTTTGGAAGATACTGGAGTGCTTGTCAGCAGTGCAGTCATAGGAAGCCTGCCTCTCTGTTTCTCATGCCCACATATGACATATGTACACACACACACATAGGGAAGATACATAGAGTAGAAACTGAGCTTGGGTTATGACAATACTTTTTATAATTGCATGTTACTTTAGATTTGATATTTAGAAGGTTGAACTGTTTCTCAGAAAGGCAAGAAGGGCTATGTTGCAAAATAAGGCAAATGTTTCCTTGAAGCCCTTTTATAAAATTAATACCTGAAATGGAATAGCGCCATCCATACACTAGTCCTGGGGGACATTAATCTTTCAAAGCCAACTATTGAGATATTTTGTTATGGCTAGAACAGGGACACAACAGGGAAGAGAAAGCTAGATGGCTTTCTCATAAGTCCCCAGGGCTTAGATATCCATTAAGAGTAGGCACGACTTGGTTTAAGAAACCAGTAACCAGTAATTTACAAGTGGCATGGTTTCTCCATATTTGCAGAGAGTACCAGGTCTCCCTCCGAGATCCAGACGAGAATCTTCAGTTTTACTCACTTGTTTAACCACAATGGTTTCTCTTTGTTCCAGGACATTGGCACCAAGCTGGAAGATCCAGTCAATGAAAGGACTTGAACAAGTAAATGTTTTGGGGGTGTTGACCTATGAAACTCCTTTAAATATTCCTTTTTCTATGCCATGTTCTTTCTTTTCTTTATTCCCTTCCTCCTTCCTTCCTTTCTTTCTTTCAAAACTTTTAATGAAAGGAAAATCTGACAGAAAATGATTTTTATTATGAACTGTGATTGTGTCTAATAAAGCTAAAATTACATAATGCTATTCTTGTAAAAGGATGAAGTTTTAAACCCCTAGTGACTAGAGGCATTTTTCAGACTACAGGTAAACAGAGACTCCATATCCACAAAATTTCTTGTTGTTTAAAGCAAATATGTACAAAAGTCAAACACATACCTTTTTATAAAACAAAGTTAACATTTGAAGAAAGACTGTGATGGACTTGAGCAATGTACTTATTAACAAAGAATAAATGAAAACATGAATTTCTTGTAGATATATTTTTATTCAGTTCATTATATTAATCCTTTGCCAACTTAAAGACATTAATGGAATACAAAATATTTTAAATGAGTAAAAAGAAGTTGAACATTATATAAGACAGGGAGAGTAAAAAGAGTAGGAGAAGCTACTCTAACTAAGCAAAATACTTAGCTCTGAAAAATGTGGACACTTTCTGCCATCACATACTTCAATTTCACAGAGGTGCGCTCAGTAGCTCAGTTGTGTCCAACTCTTCGTGACTTCATGGACTATAGCCCTTCAGACTCCTCTGTCCATGGTATTTTCCTAGCAAGAATAGTGGAGTGGGTTGCCATTTCTTCCTCCATTTCACAGTGATTCTGAGCCCTAAATAACTTAGACTTTTTAAATTTCATTTTCACCTCAAAGATAGTTCCTTCATTTAAACAGACATCGGAAGTTAACTCAATGACTAGAAATCTAAAGAACTGAAGTTTGGGAGATGGATCACTTACCCCCAGTAGATATCCATTTGCTAATCCCCAGATCCCATGAATGTTATTTTACCTGGCAAAAAAGGATTCTGCAAATGTGATTAAGTGAAGAATCTTGAGTGATCATCCTGGATTATCTGGATAGGCCCTAAACATAATCACATGCATTCCTATAAGAGACAGAAGGAGGCCATTTGACATGAAGGAGGAAAAGACAGTGTGAGCGCTGGGTCAGCAGTTGGTGTGATGTGGCCACAAGCTAAGGGGTGCTGGCACCCATTGGAGCTGAAACAGGCAAGGAGTGGGCTCTTCCTGACAACCTCTGGAGAGGGGCAGCTCTGTTGATATCTTGGTTTTGGCTTGGTGAAACTGACTCAGCAATCACAGAAAGCCAATACAAAAAAGGCATTCTGAATTAATACTCACTGGCATCTTAAAAGGAGTAAAAATAGCTGTGGGGAGCAGGAGAATGTTCTTTAATGAGGCCACACTGAAAATTATTTGATTTCTATATCAGAGGAGTAAAGTACAGTACCTATTTCATTGTTTAATACACATGACTTCTTCAAAGAAAAATGGATAAATATCTAGGTTATACTGACTGGTACAATTTTAGTACTAGGCATGTAGAAAGCACTGATTCTTCACTTGTTGAAAAAACTATAAATTCTTAAACATTTTTATATCAACATAATGCATGCCCATAATAAAAAATGGTGCAGAGTTTAGGCTGAAAGCTAATTTTCTTCCTTGAGAAATTGAAAGGATTAAAAGGGAATTTTATGAATAACTGTATGCCCATTATTTCAACAACTTAGGGTTAGATGGACAAATTTTGAGAAAGTTTCAAATTACCAAAACTGACTCAGGAAGAGATAGAAAATTGAAATAGATCTATAATAAATAAACTAAATTAGTAATTAAAAATCTTCTCACAAAGACAAACTCAAGTCCAGAGAGTTTCACTGGTGAATTCTATCTAATATTCTATCTAATATTTACAGAAATAATACAATCCTTCACAAAATCTTCCAGAAAGTAGAAGTGGGAACACTGCCCAACTCATTTTATGAGGCCAGTATTACTCTGATACCAAAGTCAAACAAATATCTCACAAGAAAAGAAAACTACAGACCAATGACCTTTATAATTATGGACAAAATAATAATTAAGACAATTTTAGTGTAACTGAATCCAGCGACATAAAAAATGAAGACAAGGTAAGATTTATCACAAGAATGCAAAGTTGGTTCAAGATCTGAAAATCAACTTAAAATATGAGGAACAAGCACCACATGGTCATCTCAACAGAAGCAGTAAAAGCATGTGACAAAACATCACAGCCATTCATAATTAAAAATTTAACCTCACAAATAATAGAAGGGAATTAATTTCTCCACACTATGAATGTAGTGATGCTTTCTCCATACTCAAAATTTGCTGCAAGTCATTAATAAAATAAATTTTATTACACAAAAATTATATCTGTGTAGCTATTATTTTTTTAAAAATGCTTTTAGTATTTAATTCTCATCAGTAGAAGATGCTGTAAGCAAGAAGTATACCTTTACTATGTTCTCTTTGGAGCACAGCTCATTAAGATTGCTCAGTCCTTAGTGGTTTACTCAAATGAGATTTTAAAAACTAACCATATTCCATGGACTATACAACCTAAAGCCTAGCATTTAAGTTATTACATGTCTTCCCTATAACTCATTCTATCTTCTCAAAGCAGCTTCTTGTACCCATTTCTCATTTCTGACCCTTTTCTGATTCTGAACCCTTCATCCACTAGGTGGTACTTTTGGTACTTGTAGCTTCGTTGCTAATCAAAAGACCTCAGGGTAGTTTGAGAGAGGCAAATGCATAATGTAAACAGGCCGTTTGTTAGTGGGATATTCACAAGCTGAAGAGAGCCTTTATCAGATGTACTTAGACAACTTTAACACACACGTGGACTACATCTTTTCCTTTTCTTCAGCACAAGTGGACTATGAAGGATTTCATGTTTCAGAATGTTTCCAAAATATGGGTTCCTTGGGCTATATGCACATGAAAGCCAATCTTATGAGGCAGCAGGTGAGCAGCTGCCCTAGTAATAAGGCTTCACTTGTTAATTCTTCAGCCAGTATGTATTGAACAACTGCTCTGTGCCAAGCACTGTTCTAGGTATTGGAGGCACAGCTGTATTCAAAAGTTCTTGCCCTCATGGGGTCTGCAGTTGCGGGGGAGATCATCACAAAACAAATAATTGTTGATGTTTGGTCGGTTAGGACTTTGGGAAAACTTGCAAAGCAGGAAAAGGAGATATTGGAATGATAGAAGTGGAATGATAGCAGTCACCACTGTATGTGGAGTGGAGGCCCAGAGCTTTTCTAACAAGATGAAGTTTAGTACAAATGCTATATTAAAATGCAGACATCATGTCAGGTGGACTTCCCAGGTGGCTCATTGGTAAAGAATCCACCTACCAATGCAGGAGATTCAGGTTCAGTCCCTGGCTCAGGAAGATCGTCTGGAGAAGGAAATTCCAGTTTTCTTGCCTGGAAAATCCCATAAACAGAGGAGCCTGGCGGGCTGTAGTCTATGTGGTCGCAAAGAGTCAGACACGACTGAACGACTAAACAACAGCAACATCTGTAGGAAGCAAGGGAGGGGATCATGCAGCTCCTTTGGGAAAAAGCAACCCAGGCAGAGAGAAAACACAATATACAAAGGATTTAGGCAGGAGTGCTCTCGGTATATTCATTTAAGAGGAGAAAGGGCATGTGAGTGGGTGTGGCATGGAGTGGAGAGGGTACATGGTAGAGATTAGTTCAGAGGCGTAGACTTGGTGTGGCTCATAGAGCATGAAAGGCCTTGCAGGGCATTTTAAGACCTGTGATTTCACTCTGAGTGAAGGGTTTTGAGCAAAGAAGTGATACAATCTGACTTCTGTTTTAACAAGATTACTCTGGTTGCTGTGTTGAGGCTGACTGCAGTAGGACAGAGGTAGAAGCTGAGGAACAGAAGCTGGGATTATTGCAATAATCCAGGCAAGAGGTGATGGTGGCTTAGATCAGGGTGTAAGCAATGGGAGAGACAAGGAACATGTTTTATACATTTTATTTCTAAAGAAGAGCCAACATGATTAGCTAATGATTAGATAATGTGCGTGAGAGAAGGAGAAGAGCCAAAGATACAATTTATTTTAATTATTTAAGAGAAATTGGAAAGTGTGAAACTGTTAGTCGCTCAGTCATGTCTGATTTTTTGTGACCCCATGGACTATAGTCTGCCAGGCTCCCCTGCCCATAGAATTCTCCAGGCAAGAATACTGGAGTGGGTGGCAATTTCCTTCTTCAGGGAATCTTCCCTACCCAGGGATCGATCCCCAGTCTCCTCTATTGCACACAGAGTCCGTATCATCTGAGCCACTAGGGATAAATAGTGTGAGAAAAAGAGAAGAGCCAAGGATGATGATTTATTTTAATTATTTAAGAGAAGTTTATATAGTGCTAATTATATACAAGGCACTGTTCCAAGTTCTTGACAAATATTGACTCATTTAATCTACGCAATAGGCCCATGAGATAGGTACTATTTTTGTCCTCTTTTTCCTGCCTTCAAGGTTTTGGCTCTAAGAAGCTAGAAGGATACAGCTGACATCTACTGAGAAAGGGAAAGCTATATGAAGAGCAGGTTCAAGGTGATATGTTAAGGTCGAGAAGACCGAAATAACTGTGTGAAGATGCCAAGCAGGTGGTTGGTTATGCAAGACTGGAGTTCAGGAGAGTGATCTGGTTTGGAGATACACATGCAGTGAAAAGATGTTATTTAAAAACAGGAAACTAGATGACATCTCTAGGAGAGTAGAGATTCAGCAGAGGGTGAAGCACCAATATTAATGGGGGCATGAAGATGAAGAAGCAAAGAAGACAGGCAATGGCCAAAGAGCTTGGCATCCTGGCAGCCAGGAGAAGAAAGTGAAGGAGAAGAGGGTGAGCAACTGTGTGCAGTGCCTCAGCTTCATCCAGGCAGAGAGAGCTCAGAATTTACTGGTTACTTTGAAAAGAGCTATTTCATTGAGTGGTAGGGATGAAACTTGGTGTGCAAACGAGGTCAAGAGAAAAGAAGAGGGGGAAAGGATGAATAAAGAGAACTCTTTTGAGATATTTTCTATAAAGAGGAATATGGCAATGATCAGAGAATAGGTGAGGTCAACAGAGGGTGTCTTGTTTTTTGTGGTGGTTGTTTTCTTTTGTTTTAAAAGGGGGTGAAATTGCAGCAGAGTTGTATGCAGTTGGAAATGGTCCAGTAGGAAAGGAAAGAAATGTTGATACAGGAAAGAGGAGGTTAAATGATGCTGGTGAGCTGATGGAAGAGGATGATAAAGTTTAGGGCGTGGGTTTAGCTGGAAGCAGAGACTGTTCGTCCCTGATGAATGGAGGGAAGCCGGGATATACGGTGAGAGATGCAGTCATTTGGGAAGTTGGGGGTTGACATTTGTGGCCGTTCTCATCTGATTGGTTCTCTTTTTCTCAGTGAAACAGGGAAAAAGTCATAAGCCAAAAGAGATCAGAAGTATTGGAGTTTTGAGGAGACCACAGCTGTGACAAGATCATCTAGGAAAGCTCAACCACAGGTCAGCCCATGATTACAGTCCCATTATTGGGGTCTAGAAAAGTCTGATTTTCAAGTGGACTCTATTAAAATGCAGATACTTAGACGCCCAAGCGCTGTGCAGCAGGCTTTCTCTTGTAACACATTCACATCAGAAAATGCCTGAGTTGTCAGAGGGCTGAAAGTAAGACCCTCAGGGCATGATGCTTTCGCTCTCTTTTTCCTGGGCAGTCTACATTTTACTTCATTTTTTTTTTTTTCCAAGAGAAGTAAGTTGTTAGTGTAGAACTGAGTGCAATTCATTTAAAAAGCTTTGCAAGATTTGATATAATTAAATCCACATATAAGAAAAAAAAATCCTCAACCCGCTTGTCCCATTTTCTCTTCTATAGAAATGTAACATAAGTCTAGGCTCTTGGTAGGAATCAGAGCAGAGTAAGGAAAGACTTGATTTGTTTTTCAAATGGAGGAAAGTGGCTTCCTACAGGAATTAAGTATTATTATTCCAGACCAATAATAATGCTTAACAACTGTGGGGACCTTCTCTGTGTCTGTCAAACCTAAGTATATATCATTTAGGTAATGTGTGTGTGTGTGCACGCACGTGTGCTAAGCCACTCCAGTCATGTCCAACTCTGTAACTCTATGCACTGTAGCCTGGCAGGCTCCTCTGTCCATGAGATTCTCAAGGGAAGACTACTGGAGTGGGTTGCCATGCCCCGCTCCAAAGGATCCTCCTAACCCAGGGATAAAACCTGCATCTCATATCACCCCCTGCACTGGCAGGCAGGTTCTTAACCACCAGCTTTACCACCCGGGAAGCCCCATTTAGTTAATATCCCCTCCCAAATTAATAAATACTGAACAGGAACATACTGAGTTGTACTTTTCTGTACAGCTATGGTCTAATAAATTTCTATAGAATTGTCTTTTAAGAAAATGCACAGATTGGTCCACAGATAAGATGGCAAGAGAATGTTGTTAGTTAAGACACAGAGGCTCTGGCATATCCTTTAAGCTAGAGTTAGCATTCCAGTTCTACTATGCCCTGACTCTGTGATGGTGAGGAAGCCTCTGATGCTCACTNTGAGGACAACAGAGAGTGGCCGCCCGTGAAGGTCACAGCGGGCTCTGCCAGGGAGGAGTAGCAGAAAGCAGTGGGTTGCTGGGAAGTCCTGAGACCTGCGTTCAGTGAAAAAAGCAGCACCGAGTGAGCATCTGGAGTAAGGTCTGGAGCTAAGTGGATGCCAGGGAAGAAGCAGAGCTGTGCGCCACATATGGGCAGGCCTGGCCTCCAGACAGGATTGGGCACGTTCAGTGTGGCATGGCCGTAGACGTAGGCTTGGCCTTCAGAAGAGAGGAACAAGGGCCGTGATATCCAAGGAGGGGAGGTCAAAAGGCCAAGCCAAGTGGGCAGAAACAGAGCAGCAAGCTCTCTGGGGCCAATCAGGTGCAAATATAGATTGGCATTCTCTGATAGAGCCTGGTTCTCCTCATCCTTGTGATGGCAACTCCACCTGTGACCAACATGGTATGCAGCCTACCTAGACAGACAGGAGAGTTGCACCCGGTACTGCTCACCTGCCTTCACTTGTTCTGGCTCTGCACCTTGGCTGCAATTCTGAGACCACATCCAAGGTGAGTAGGAGTGACTGATGCGGTGTGATGTCTGCTGTGGAAACAGGAGGGGAGGCTGAAGGCGCAGTGGTTGTGGCCATGGTTTTCCTTCCTGAGTTTTTGCTTCATTAACTTCACGAATGGAAACAATGACAGATTTTATTTTCTTGGGCTCCAAAGTCACTGAGGAAGGTGACTGCAGCCATGAAATTGAAAAACATTTGCTCCTTGGAAGAAAAGCTATGACAAAGATAAGCTAGACAACATATTAAAAAGCAGANACCGAGTGAGCATCTGGAGTAAGGTCTGGAGCTAAGTGGATGCCAGGGAAGAAGCAGAGCTGTGCGCCACATATGGGCAGGCCTGGCCTCCAGACAGGATTGGGCACGTTCAGTGTGGCATGGCCGTAGACGTAGGCTTGGCCTTCAGAAGAGAGGAACAAGGGCCGTGATATCCAAGGAGGGGAGGTCAAAAGGCCAAGCCAAGTGGGCAGAAACAGAGCAGCAAGCTCTCTGGGGCCAATCAGGTGCAAATATAGATTGGCATTCTCTGATAGAGCCTGGTTCTCCTCATCCTTGTGATGGCAACTCCACCTGTGACCAACATGGTATGCAGCCTACCTAGACAGACAGGAGAGTTGCACCCGGTACTGCTCACCTGCCTTCACTTGTTCTGGCTCTGCACCTTGGCTGCAATTCTGAGACCACATCCAAGGTGAGTGGGAGTGACTGATGCGGTGTGATGCCTGCTGTGGAAACAGGAGGGGAGGCTGAAGGCGCAGTGGTTGTGGCCGTGGTTTTCCTTCCTGAGTTTTTGCTTCATTAACTTCACGAATGGAAACAATGACAGATTTAATTTTCTTGGGCTCCAAAGTCACTGAGGAAGGTGACTGCAGCCATGAAACTGAAAAACATTTGCTCCTTGGAAGAAAAGCTATGACAAAGATAAGCTAGACAACATATTAAAAAGCAGAGACATCCCTTTACTGACAAAGCCTGCTTGCTCCTTGGAAGAAAAGTTATGACCAACCTAGACAGCGTATTAAAAAGCAGAGACATTACTTTGCTGGCAAAGGTCCATATAGTCAAAGATATGGCTTTTCCATAGTCATGTATGGACGTGAGAGTTGGACCATAAAGAAGGCTGAGCACCAAAGAACTGATGCTTTCAATCTGTGGTGCTGGAGAAGACTCTTGCGAATCTCTTGGACAGCAAGGAGATCAAACCAGTCAATCTTAAAGGAAATCAACCCCGAATATTCACTGGAAGGGCTGATGTTGAGGTTGAAGCTCCAATACTTTGGCTACCTGATGCTTCCCTGGAGCTGGTGAAGGACTGGGAAACCTGGCATGCTGCGGTCCATGGGGTTGCAAANTCTCTTGGACAGCAAGGAGATCAAACCAGTCAATCTTAAAGGAAATCAACCCTGAATATTCATTGGAAGGGCTGATGTTGAGGTTGAAGCTCCAATACTTTGGCCACCTGATGCTTCCCTGGAGCTGGTGAAGGACTGGGAAACCTGGCATGCTGCGGTCCATGGGGTTGCAAAGAGTCAGACACAACAGAGCGACTGAACTAAACTGAACTACGAGGAGCTGACTTCATTGGAAAAGACCCTGATGCTGGGAAAGATTGAGGGCAGGAAGAGAAGGGGGCAAGAGAGGATGTGAGTTGGAAGGCATCATTGACTCAATGGACATGAGTTTGCGCAAACACTCCAGAAGACAGTGGAGTCTGATGTGCTGCAGTTCATGGGGTCGCAAAGAGTTGGACACAACTGAGCAAATGAACAACAACAACTTTATGAAGACAAACAAATGTTTTGCTGAGAATGACTGAGCCCATAATTTGAAATGAGAACCATAGTTTTACATTATGCTTTACATTAATTTAAACAAAATTGTACATAGCAAATTAAGGACATGGAATGAAATTTGACATGAAACTCCAGGCATTTATCACTAAACAAATAAACAACATCAGTGTATTTGATTATTTTGTTCTCGTCAAGTTTTGATTCATCTAGTTCATTGTTCCTCTTCTATGTACACGTTTATTGGACAGGATTAAGATTTTTCTGGTTTGAAGTCTGAATTGAAATTCCCACAGGACTGAAACATTGATTCCCTGACACTCCCTATATTCCAACATTGAACATCACTGGCAGAAAAACTTGACATTCTCTTTTCTAAACACTATTGAGTAGGCATAGAAGGATTGTGCTACCCAATGACCTCTTAGGGAGGTGGAACAAAGCTATTTCCTCCTACTTTTTAAACGAACAGAGCTATGAATGTCTAATATTTATATAGGGTTTAAAATCTTAGAGTTTGTGTTGGCAGTCTCATAAGGAGAAAATAGACAAACATTGAGTAACCAGGTATCAAGCACTATGCTGGAGCTTTTTCCTATAGATTGTGTCATTAAATCTTTAGAATAACCTGGAAAGGAGTCTTTGCTTCCATTGTTATATGTAAGTATAGGACAGTTCAGAGAGATTGAATGCCACAGACTAATAACTGGTAGACTTGACATTTGAACCTGATTGTAAACCCCATGGTGCTGCTGGATTCTATTCTTTTGATGGTGATTATTTTGAACTACTTGTTTCTTCAAACACTTTATGCTATAGCTTTATAGCTTGACACATTAGCTGCATTCACAATTAGATAAATAAACTGACTAGTCAATTTGGAAAAGAGCTTGATGTTCTGTCTTCCCAGTACTGCAGTTATTACTTTTTAAAATATTGTATCTATAACTTAAATGGTGCAGATATTTCAACAATATTTTGATTCGGAGGCAGATTATTCTGTAAAGTTTATGGTATGTGATAAAAGGCAAAAAAAAGTACAACCTGAGCTGACCTCATTGATTCTTCCATTTTCACTTGTATGTTTTTAAAGTTTCCAGATAATCCAAGGGCATCATAATCCTTGACTAGAAACTGGGCTCATTTTCCTCTATCATTTCTTTTTTGTGTTCACCTGCTCATTCTCTCTCAGCTCTCCTGCAGATCTCCTGATTCTGGGATTTCAGCTCTATAAGAAACTACATTTTAAAGCATGAATCGTTCTGATATGACTGATGGAAAGATGTCTGAGGTATATGAAAGTATGGGGACAAAGAAATTGTTGGCCTGTGTCAAAACTGATTGTAAAGAGATGCTCAAAGGCCAGACCTGCCCACAGGAAACCTGGCTGCTGCAGCAGAGAAAAAACAGAGAGGCAGCATTTGAGTCTGAAAACAGAGAAAATCAGAGGCTCTCAGGACAGAACCTTTAGAGAGTATAAACTCTTGAATAACAACAAAGAACTACTTGGGATACAGGTGCTGTTTTTATCACTTAATTCTACTGAAAGTATGGATTTGAGATGAAAGAGAAAGAGCTAAGAGATCAATGGTTGCCTGTCCAGAGAGTGTTGATAACCTGGATTTAGATTTGGGGCCCACTGGCTTAAGATACTGGGATACTGGGTTCTTGGCCACAAGTGGTTCACTTTTCACAGGCACAGAAATAATGTGTCTGCCCAGAGGCTAGAATGACAGACCCAAAAGGCTTTTAACTCAGTATAGTGGATGAAGGAGGAAAGCAATCAGATAAACCTGGGAAAACAGTTACCATGGAGAGGGGCAGGTAGAAACATGGAAAGGAGAAATCGAGAAGGAAAAGGCATGGTGAGTCATACCTGTGATGGAGAGCAGCCTTCAGTATCAGGGCATCAGGAGTGGGGAATTCACAAGGGGAGCTGCAGGTGATGATGAAGGGATCTGGTCCTCTGTCACAAAGTTCTCAGGAAACTTCAAGGGCACAGCCTAGGTGGGGAATAAGGCAAGATGTCAGGAGGCAGAGCGGCAGAAAGAGTTTGAGAATTTGATCCCAGAATGGGCTGCAGTGACTAGGTGCAGGAAGTAGGCTGAATCCATGCTTCAGATAAACATGTTTATTAAGGTGTACCTTACCCTTAAATTTTAAGAGATATAATACCTTGCTTAGGGAGCTCAACCCAGTGCTCTATGAAATACAGAAGGGTGAAATGTGGTGGGAGGTGGGAGGGATGTTTAAGAGGGAGGGGATATATGTATACCTATGGCTGGTTCATGTTGATGTATGGCAGAAACCACCACGACATTGTAAAGCAATTATTCTTCAATTAAAAATTTTAATTTTTAATCCCCACATGGGGATGATCCAGAGAGATGATATGGGGTGGGAGGTGGAAGGGGGTTCAGGATTGGGAACTCATGTACACCTGTGGTGGATTCATGTCAATGTATGGCAAAACCAATACAGTAAAAAATAATTAAAGAAAAAAAATTTAAAAAATACTTTGTTTAAAAAAATCAAGAAGAAGGCTGGATCTNTGTCCTCTGTCACAAAGTTCTCAGGAAACTTCAAGGGCACAGCCTAGGTGGGGAATAAGGCAAGATGTCAGGAGGCAGAGCGGCAGAAAGAGTTTGAGAATTTGATCCCAGAATGGGCTGCAGTGACTAGGTGCAGGAAGTAGGCTGAATCCATGCTTCAGATAAACATGTTTATGAAGGTGTACCTTACCCTTAAATTTTAAGAGATATAATACCTTGCTTAGGGAGCTCAACCCAGTGCTCTATGAAATACAGAAGGGTGAAATGTGGTGGGAGGTGGGAGGGATGTTTAAGAGGGAGGGGATATATGTATACCTATGGCTGGTTCATGTTGATGTATGGCAGAAACCACCACGACATTGTAAAGCAATTATTCTTCAATTAAAAATTTTAATTTTTAATCCCCACATGGGGATGATCCAGAGAGATGATATGGGGTGGGAGGTGGAAGGGGGTTCAGGATTGGGAACTCATGTACACCTGTGGTGGATTCATGTCAATGTATGGCAAAACCAATACAGTAAAAAATAATTAAAGAAAAAAAATTTAAAAAATACTTTGTTTAAAAAAATCAAGAAGAAGGCTGGATCTTTTCCAAGTTGCCAAGGGTTATTCAGACTAATGTATATACTTAGGAGGTGACAAGTGGAAGTTGGGCTTGTTAAGAGGCCTATGGCTAGGCCAAAAGTACATCTTTGGGCTTAATTTCATACATATTAATAAAACTGGATAGAATTTCTTACTGACATTTATTTATTCAACAAATATGAATTGGGTGCCTATTTTGTTGGGGTGCTGAGGATAGAGCACTGAATGAAAGAGATGAGAGCCATTCGATGATGGAGCCTAACTAAAAAATGAGAGGGAATGAGACAAAAGGTAAACAGAATAGCAATTCAATTAATGAGTATTGTACACAGTGATTTCTCCTATGAGAAAAAAAGTGATAAGATTGAGAGACTGCCAGTAGAGATGTAGAGAGCTGGGCAGCCAACATGAGAAGGGAGATGGTCAGGGTAGCATTTCTGAGGATATACTATTTGAATGAAGTCCTAAACTATGAGTTGGATTCACAGTGTGAGGGAATAGATACTGAATAATCTAAGCCAAAGGAACAACATTCACAGTTGCCCTGAGGGAGAAGCCCACCTGGAAAGTTCAGAAAAAAAGCCAGAGTAGCTGGAGGATTGTAAACGAGGGGAAAGTAGGAAGAAATGAGGTTGGAAAAGTAGACAGGGCCTCATCATGCAGATATTGGAGAGTAATGGTGAAGAATTTGGATTTTTTTCTAAGTATAATAGGAAGCCATTGGATCTCTACAAGACCATCAGTGGATTTCTCAGCAGAAATTTTGCAGGTCAGAAGACAGTTGGGTGATATACTCAAAATATTGAAAGAAAAAAATTGTGAACCAAGAATTCTATACTTGGTTGGATGGCATCACCGACTCAATGGACATGAGTTTGAGTAAGCTCTGGGAGTTGGTGATGGACAGGNGACCATCAGTGGATTTCTCAGCAGAAATTTTGCAGGTCAGAAGACAGTTGGGTGATATACTCAAAATATTGAAAGAAAAAAATTGTGAACCAAGAATTCTATACTTGGTTGGATGGCATCACCGACTCAATGGACATGAGTTTGAGTAAGCTCTGGGAGTTGGTGATGGACAGGGAAGCCTGGTGGGCTTCAGTCCATGGAGTCTCAAAGAGTCAGACATGACTGAGCAACTGAACTGAACTGAACTAATACTATACTTGGCAAAGTTGTCCTGCAGAAGTGAAGAAAACATAACAGTTTTCCCAAACACACAAAAAGTGAGGGAGTTCATCACCATTAGACCTGCCTTACAAAAAAATGCTAAGGGCATTTTTCAAGCTGAAATTAAAGGATGCTATTTAACATCATAAAAACATATGTGTTCACAACTCACCAGTGAAAGTAAATAGATTTTCAGAAATTTTCTCGTATTGTAATGGTGATAAGCAAATCACTTCAATTTTAATTTAAAAAAGAGACATATTGAAATAAATATGACTATAATAATTTGTTAGTAGATACACAATGTAGAAATGATTTCAACTGTAACATCAGCAACCTAAAATGTGAGGGGAAAAAAAAGTAGAAGTATAGGGTTTCAATACGCTATCAAAGTCAGGTTGTTTTCAGCTTAAAATAGGATGTTATAACTCCAAGATATTTTATATGTTTCACCATACCCAAAAAGGTAAAGCCTATAGTAGATACACAAAGGATTAAGATAAGGACATCCAAATATGTTGCCACAAAAAGTCACCAGATCATAAAGGAAGAGAGCAAAAAAGAAGAAAGTAACAAAGGAACTACACAACACTCAGAAAACAATGAACAAAAGGGCAATAGTAAGTCCTTACCTAATAAACAATTACTTTAAATGTAAATCAGTTAAATTACCTGATCATATAGTGGCTGAATGAATAAGAAGGAAGCAGAAAACTCCAAGGTACAATAATATGCTGCCTACTCTTTAGCCTTAAAGACACATATGGACTGAAATTTAAGGAATGAGAAAGATATCCCAAGCAAATGATAACCAAAGGAAAGCATAGATAGCTATACTTGTATCAGTCAAAATAGATTTGAAGCTAAAGATTGTCATGAGAGACAAAGGTCATTATATTGTGATTTAGAGGTCAATTCATCAATAAGATACAACAACTGCAAATCTATATTGAGCACCTAAATATAGAAAGCAAATACTAACAGAACTGAAAGGATAAGTAAATGACAATGCCATAATAGTTGGTGATTTTACTACCCCGTTCTCAACAATGGACAGCTCATCCCTACTGAGAATAAATAAGGAAGCAGTGGATTTGAATCACACTAGAGACCAAAGGTACCTAATAGACACAAACAGAATATTCCACAAAATAGCAGTAGAACACACATTCTTCTCAAGCACATGAACATTTTGTAGGCTAGATCATATTTTGAGCCACAAAACAAGTCTCAAAAATTCAAGATGACTTGGATGGATCTATGGGAGACAGATTTCCACAGGTATACGAATCTTTGTATCATATATTACCTACATACCAGATAGCATCAACCACAAACAAAGCATAAAATATCAAGTAGACAGAATAACTTAGCTAGCTGCCATTAGCAAACTTCTGTCATCAGTCAGTCCAGTGCTGGCACAATGTGCGTATGAATGGGGTTCCACCATAGCATAGTTGGAGGCTATTCATGGGCTCAGGAACATGGACTTCCAATCACCAAGGCTGATATAGCTATTCCTACCACCAAATGTCCAGTCTGCTACCAACAGAAACCAATTATAAGGCCCTGATATGATCTCATTCCTCAAGGAATCGACCAGATACTTGATGGCAAGCTGATTATATTGGACCCTCTCCATCTGAAAAGAACAGTGGCATATATTCTGGGTGGGGTTTTATTTTTCCCAGGACTTCAGCCTGCACTGCTATCAAAAAGCTTATAGAGCGTTTGATCCATTGAATTGGGATCTTGTATAACAACACACTGCATCTACAAACTCACTTTACAGCAGTGGTTCTCAAAGTGTGGTTCCTGGACCAGTAGCATCATCATCTACTGGAAAGATATTAGAAATGCAAATTTCTGGATCCCACCCCAAAATTTTCATAAGTGCGGTAGGGCCCAAAAGTCTGTGTTTTAACAAGCCCTTCAAATGATTCTAATGCACACTAATGTTTGAGAACTACATTTTTTATGGCAAAGAATATGTGACATTGGGCATTTGACTATAATATCTACTGGTAGTATCACATACTGGGCCACCAAGAATGTGCTTGCTTGCAGAAACCACAGTGTAGATATGTCATCCTCTGGGGTAGAGGATATACCCTCAGGCTTTCTCAATCAGAATTCCATGAGAGATTTAAGCCACACCCCAAATTATGGGAGGTACTATTTTCTCAATTTCCACAAGGCTGATCCACAGCTAATAAATATTGTTCTAGACTCTAAGGAGGAAAGTTAATTCGTTGTATATAATGGATATGTTATGGCATTAAGGCTTGATTATCATGGAGAATCCTTGTTGAGAAGAGCTGCCATAAATCAATGACCACTATATCGTGCTGTGCCCCCAACAGATAAAATAAATGGGTCTACTAGAAAATAAGAGGAGAAGTGGTCTAGAAAGTAAGATGGTCATTTACCATCATCAGTGACCCATTTGGGAAATGTGTGCTCCCTGTCCCTATAGCTCTGGGTTCTGCGAGTCTAGAGGCCCTAGTTCCCAGAAGATGTGCTTCAATACAAAGAAAGAGTAACCTGTGAAAGGGAAAAAAAAAAGTTATCTGGAAAAGAGTGGATTCAACTTAGGAGAGGGTGAAGATTTAGAATAGTAACTATACAACCTACATTGAAAACAGCCTGTAAAGTTTGAAACAGCAGGATCGGGTGCTTAGGAGACAGGTATCCAAACTCAATAATGTAGATACTATAGATGGTAATGTGATGGAGCACCCAAAAGAACTGAGAATATGCAGATGCAAATTACGAAAGTAAACATTTTAAAAATTTAAGCTAATAATAGGGGGAAAAAATATATAGAACAACTCAGGTAGAAATAAGTACCTGAGAAATAAGTATGAAGGGAAAAGAGAGTTGCTGATAGCATGTCCTCCCTAGCTGAGTTATCTAGGGAAGGCCCAAATAAAGACATGAATAAAATGAAGGAATAAGTCATGAAGTTAAGAGAGTCAGGGGGAGAAGCATTCCAGGTAACAACAAACACAAGTGTACAGAAAGGGCGTTAGTATGGAAAGGGGGGAAGGAGGAGGAGCGGATGTTGAGTGTTTGGGTAGTAAAGAGATGTGTGGGAAAAAAAGTCAATTAGGAGAGCGACAGATCTACTGCTATAAAAATGATGTGGTGTGCCAGGCAGTGTTGTGTGCCCATCTGAGGTCTGTGGTCATGAATTTAAGTAAGACTACTGGCAACCCACTTCAGTATTCATGCCTGGAAAATCCCATGGATGGAAGAGGCTGGTAGGCTACAGTCCGTGGGGTCACAAAGAGTCAGACACAACTGAATGAGTTCACTGCACTCAGTTCAGCATGATTCTGTGATTTTTTTCCAGCAATGTTAAGACTTAAGGATGTAGGCACAGTACAGAATGTAATCAGAATCAGAGTTTAATTAGGTGAGTATGATATACAAAAAAAGAGGAAGATATCTGAGATGTTTGTTCAGTTATTTTAATGATGGAATTTAAGCTTACTAAAGAGTGAAATGGCGCTTTCCTGGCAGCTCAGTGGTAGAGAACCCACCTGCCAAAGCCGGAGATGCAGATTCAATCCCTGGGTCGGGAAGATCCCCTGGAGAAGGAAATGGCAACCCACTCCAGTATTCTTGCCTGGGAAATCCCATGGACAGAGGAACCTGGTGGGCTACAGTCCATGAGGTTGCAAAGAGTTAGACATGATTTGAAGACTAAAAAACAACAATAACAAAGGAGGGATGTGGGGACATGAAGGGGGGATGATGGATAGTGAAACTTTTCCAGGTTCAATAGACTAAAAAAAAAAAAGTCTAACCCAGTAGGAGGGGATGCAGTTTAGCTGCCTGTCAAGAAGTGTACATCTCCATAAAAGTGTAGAAACATATAAATTTGAGGGTGAGAATATTAGACAGGAATATGGGTGGTTTCAGGAAGGAGGACACACATGGGGCCAGCTGGCAGAGGGGATAAATTCCTGACCCAGATCTCAACATGGCTTAGAAGCCTACTCTAACCAAGAGGGCACCTGCAGGGAGTCTCGCTTGGCTAAAAGTAGAGCATCTGACAAATTCATGTTTTACTCTACTGACAGAGTCATCAATCAGTAAGTGGAGGAAGAGACAGGAAAAGCTCCTACTTTAACAAGGAAGAATGTCTTGGCAAAAGTGCAATTGATGGGAATTCAGAGAGAAAGTGGTCTGATTCCCTTAGCTGCTCTAGATGAGCCTAGTTCTCCTGGTTCATGAGATCACTGAATTCAATATTGGTGACTTTTTGTGGAATTGTGAAAAAAATAAAATAATGTTGGCAATAGGTAAAAGGTTCTGCTTACTTTCTCTGCAAAATAGATGAAGGATTATTGGAGAAAAGGATAATTAGATGTAAAAATAAGTAGTTTCTGACCTTATCCAAAGGATGAAGATTAATCAGAAGATATTTTTAACGACATCTGACAGAAAGCAGGGGTGAAGAGTTAATATAAAGAAGCTTCCCAGGTGGCACTAGTGGTAAAGAACCTGCCTACCAGTGCAGGAGACACAAGAGACGTGGGTTCGATCCCTGGGTCTGGGAGATCCTCTGGAGTAGGAAATGGCAACCAACTCCAGTATTCTTGCCTGGGAAATTCCATGGACAGAAAAGCCTGGCGGGCTGTAGTTCATGGGGTCACACAGGGTCAGACATGACTTAAGCGATGCAAGCAAGCAAAAGCCCAACAGTAAATGGCCCCCAAATGTTGTTATAGTGAGCTAAGTCTACTAATGCCAATAAATTGGTTTAAAAAAGCTGTCTTTTAATTCTGTACTTATATGGAGCAGCTTCACTACGGTGGTGGTGGTGGTTTAGTCACTAAGTCATGTCCAACTCTTGTGACCCCGTGGACTGTATAGCCCGCCAGGCTCCTCTGTCTATGGAATTCTCCAGGCAAGAATACTGGAGTGGGTTGCCCTTCTCTTCTCCAGGGGATCTTCCCCATCCAGGGATCAAACCCGAGTCTACTGCATTGCAAGCAGATTCTTTACCACTGAGCCAGCAGGGAAGCCCCAGCTTCAAGCTATTTCTAATCCTAAAGCAACTTTGTAGTGGAATTCTTACTGTTGTGGTAACTGAAATTGAATAAAGTAATTGACTTTCCTGAAGTCTCTTAGGATATGATAGGGCCAAGATTCAAATCAGGTCAGTCTCTCTACAAAGATCCTCCCTTGATGTCACTTGCATCTGAAAAACAACCCCACATAAAGTGTATGCGAGAGAGCTTTGTAATGATGAAGATCGTGCTTTTAGTTGACAGTGGCCCATTTAGAGTGATTCCTGGTGGCTAGGCTGTAAAGAATCCACCTGCAATGCAGGAGTCTTGGGTTTGATTCCTGAGTTGAGANTGTCACTTGCATCTGAAAAACAACCCCACATAAAGTGTATGCGAGAGAGCTTTGTAATGATGAAGATCGTGCTTTTAGTTGACAGTGGCCCATTTAGAGTGATTCCTGGTGGCTAGGCTGTAAAGAATCCACCTGCAATGCAGGAGTCTTGGGTTTGATTCCTGAGTTGAGAAGATCCCTGGGAGGAGGAAATAGCAACCCACTCCAGTATTCTTGCCTGGGAAATCCCATGGACAGAGGACCCTGGTGGGCTACAGTCCATGGGGTCACGAAGACTGGGATATGACTCAAGGACTAAACAGCAACAGCCCACTTGGAACCAACAGCGTGGTTCAGTGATCACAAAAACTAAAATGGTTTTTGTTCACAACAGAGTGTGAGAATCTAGACTAGTAACCATGTGTCTCAGCTATAACTATACTGTTGTGTCCATCTGTGAGTACCATCCTTGAAAAAGAGATATAGACAAATGAGATTATATTTGTAAAGGAATGATCAATTTAATGGAAACGCAAAACCATGTTGAAGGCTCAGTGAAGAAACTCAGCCTTTGGAAAAGGGGATACCTAGAGGTGATACAATGTTTCCTGAAACACTTGGTGCGCTCCTTTGTGGAAGAGAAGCCAGGCTTATTCTATATGACGTCCAAGTGATAGCACAAGAGCTAATTGATACTAAGACTCAGAGATTCAGATAGACTAGGGGAGGGCTTCCCTGTTGGTCCAGTGGTTAAGAATCCACCGTGCAATGCAGGGAACATGGGGTCATCCCTGATCTGGAAAGATCCCACACGCCACGGAGCAACTAAGCTCATGCAACCACAACTACTGAGCCTGCACTTTAGAGCCCATGCTCTGCAACAACAGAAGCTGCTGCAATGAGAAGACTCTGCCCAACTAGAGAGTGGCCCCTCCCCTCCCTCACTGCAACTAGAGAAAGCCCTCATGCAGCAAAAATAATCAAAAGACCCAGTGCAGTCAAAAATAATTACAAATGAATAAAAATATACTTAAAAATAGGGACTATCTGAAAAAATATATTAAGTTTCTCATCCTGGTACGTTGGTCAACTACTGAGCACAGATATTGGAGAAGGCGATGTCACCCCACTCCAGTACTCTTGCCTGGAAAATTCCACGGATGGAGGAGCCTGGTGGGCTGCAGTCCATGGGGTCGCTAAGAGTCGGACACGACTGAGCGACTTCACTTTCACTTTTCACTTTCATGCATTGGAGAAGGAAATGGCAACCCACTCCAGTGTTCTTGCCTGGAGAATCCCAGGGATGGGGGAGCCTGGTGGGCTTCAGTCTGTGGAGTCGCACAGAGTCGGGCACGACTGNGGTCGCTAAGAGTCAGACACGACTGAGCGACTTCACTTTCACTTTTCACTTTCATGCATTGGAGAAGGAAATGGCAACCCACTCCAGTGTTCTTGCCTGGAGAATCCCAGGGATGGGGGAGCCTGGTGGGCTTCAGTCTGTGGAGTCGCACAGAGTCGGGCACGACTGAAGTGACTTAGCAGCAGCAGCAGCAGCAGCAAGCACAGTTATTATGGAAGTACTTCAAGCTTCGAATGGGTGATTGTGTTACAAGATTTCTATATTCCTCTCAAACTGTAAGGTTTTATGATTCCATGAATTCTCTTTTCTTTAAGTCAATTTTCTTTATATACACAACTATATGATACTATAATACATAAATGCTATTATGTCATACCTGCCTTTTTTTTATATAAAAGTAAAGTCCAACATGCTTCTTTTCCTTTTTCAAATTTAGATTTCCCCCTCCTATTCTCCCTATTCCACTCAGTTCAGCAGCTTTGCACCCCTGAGGGTTCAAACCTCAGCTCTGCCATGTACTGTGTATCCTTGGACAAGTTACTCAATTTCTCTGTAGTAATACCTGGCTCATAGCTTTATTATGAGGACTGATAAGTCAATATATGTGAAGCAGTAGAACCATGCCTAGCATTTAGGAAGCACCAGACAAACCAGAGCCATCAAATAAACCAGAGCCATTGTTATTCCTCATGTCATTCCACCCATGTCAACTGGCAGAGCACTAACTGACTGTAATGGTTGCATAATATTCTTTAATTTACTCAGTTCCTCTTCTTTTGATGAGTATTCTCTTCTTTTTTCCCAGTTTTCCCTCATACAAATAGCATTGCAATATGTATGTATGTGCACTTAAGTATTTTGTGTTGCTGCTTTTACTTCTATGAGTTTAAAACAGAAACAGATTGCTGGATTGAAGGATATGTGCATTTTTAATTGCAAGAGATGCTGCCATTTTTCCTTCATGAATAAAACTTTAAGTCTTCATATTTCTTCCAGTAATGTATGAGTGCATTTCCCCCCTACAATCCCAATGACAATAGGTAGTAGAGTTCTTTTTTACTTTTGCCAAATTAATAGATATTAGTAAAGTGATATTTCATAGTTTTCTTTAATTTGAACTCCCATGATCTTAAGGAATTCAAGCACCCTATCATGTTGGTTAGCCATCTACTCATTTTTCTACTCATTTTGAGTTTCTTGTATCTTTCTTGTCAATTTCTAAGACCTTTTTGTATAGCAAAGATATTAACTCCTGTGTGATTTCCCTTAAAACAACCTTGGTTCTAACCATGGACACAACCCTATTTGGCTCACTTCTGCACTGTCCTTTCTACCTGAATCTTCCCCCTCTCCTTCTCTCTTGAGTACCTGGGATGGAGATTGGTCTGTGAGGAAGTAAAGCATCCCGGAAGAACACAGTGGGGCTCCATAGCAAAAGACACATTACCCCAGAGCTCATGAGAGAAGAAACAAGGATTAAATGATGGGACAAGCAGGATGAGAGATTAATCTGAAGAAGCTGAAGACACAGGATCAAAGTCAGAATCTCAGAGCCATGAGTGTGGAGCCAGAGAGATGAGACCAAAGTGAGGGAAGGTCAGGGTGAGGGGGCAGTGGGGTGGGGTGAGCCATTTGCTTAAAACACCCATTAAAGTTTGAAACTCTTTTTATGGACCAGCAGGAGTATAATGTGGTGGTGGGTGGACCCAGTTTCAAATGCTCAGGCAGGCACAGACAATTTGCTTGTTCAGAAATCTTTATTGTAGCCTCTGTGCCTAAATATCAGAGTCCCTGGCTCTTTAATTTGATCTTCAAGGTCTCCTAAAGTCTGATCTGACCTTTCCTTTCTCACTTTGCACCCTCTGTTCCTTTATTGCTCCTCAAATTCCTTTCATCTGCTGGTTTTTGCCCGGAATGTCATTCTCTGGCCTCTCCTGTACAAATTCTATTCATTTTTAAAGGCTCTGTTTCTCTGAATGCTGTCCTGACCACTCTGGCCTGATGTGAACTCTCCCCATGCTGAACTCTCACAGTAATTATTATCTGCCCACCCATTTGGCAATTGATCATTGTCTCCTTGAGATCCTTTTGGAAACAAATTCCCCACCAAGCCAGCTTAAGCAATAAGGAAATTTATTATCTCATGTAGCAGGAAGCCTTGAGTTAGGAGAGGCTCCAAGGTTGATTCAGGGACTCAGATGCATCATTGGAGATGCAAATTTTCTCCACAGTGCCATCCCATGTCTGGTTTCTTCTTCGTGGTCACAAGAGGGCTGTTAAATGCGACTAGGGCTATGCTCTGTTTTGTTCCCTTCTAGTGACAGAGAGTAGGAACCCTCTCCTCAAGCGGTAACTGTTTTCCTCCAATCAGCTTGAGCCAGCCTTAGTCACATGTCCACTGCTGGACCAAGAACAGTAGCACAGGGAATGTCACGTGTTAACCGTCTTTGCTAATCAGAATCTAAGGGCTTCCCGAGTGGCTCAGCTGGAAGGAATCCACCTGCAATGGAGGATGCAGGTTCGATCCCTAAGTCAGGAAGATCCCCTGGAGGAGGAAATGGTAACCCACTCCAGTATTCTTGCCTGGAAAATCCCATGGACAGAAGAGCCTGGTGGGCTACAGTCCACGGGGTCACAAAGAGTCAGACACAAGTTAGCAACTAAGCAACAACAAGAGCAGTTAGGATCTAAACCTGCTCTGGGAGAAAGTCGTCTTCCCCTCTGGCACCAGGAGGGGTGAATACTTGAATACAGCTGAGCTGCAGATAGCAGTCCTGAAGTGGGGAGATGAATGCTACATCGTCATAGGCTGGCCTGTGACCATGTTCAAGATCTTAAATTGACTATTTATCCCTTTTATTGTCACTTTTTCATAGTTTTGATGTCTTCTCTCCCCAAGTAGATGGCAAACACTTCGAGAGAATGCCTCTATCTTCCATCCTGCAACCCTCAAATGACATCTTTGTAGATGTCAGTAAGTATTGTTCAGATCTGACTTCTCTTAGAATCACCTACGTTCTCTAACCCATGAGTACAGAAGCTTCTAAGGTTCAAATGATAAACATAAAAATAAAAAGCTTTGGCAACTCCAAACTCAGAAAGCTGGAGATCTGTTTGGGCTCCTTCTCCACCTCTGCCTCAGGACTACATGTGTATTAGCATCAAACTCTGATCAAAAAAGTAAACCAAGGAGAGAGAAAATTCTGTAATGCAGTAGATCTTTTTATCTTTGATACTTGCATCTGAGTACAATCCACTGCTGAGAATTATGGAATTTCTCTAAGTGACAAAGCATTCATTTGATTGTATCCATTTTTTAATCTAATTTAATTTATTTATCTATTTTTGACTATGCTGGATCTTTGTTGCTGCTTGGGCTTTTCTCTAGCTGCGGAGAGCAGGGGCTACTCTCTGGTTGTGATGCCAAGGCTTCCCATCGCAGTTGTTTCTCTTGTTGTGGAGCATAGGCTATAGGGTGAGTGGGCTTCAGTAGTTACGGTGCGTGGGCTCCCAGGCTCTAGAGCACAGGCTCAGTGGCTGTGGCTCATGGGCTTAGTTGCTCTAAGGCAAGTGGGATCCTCCTGGATCCGGGATAGAACCCATGTCTCCTGCATTGGCAGGTGGATTCTTTACCACTGAATCATCAGGGAAGACCCTATTGTATTTCTTTTAGGATAGACAGTAATCACAAGATTGATACTTAAGATATTTCATTCATTCATTTAACTTACTTTTTGAATATTTATTACCAAGCTCTGTGCTAGGCCTAGGAAGTAGAAAGTTGGATAAGAAATCATTGCTGCCTTTGACTTGTACATTCATAGATATGCTATCACTTCTTCAAATGTGGTATTCTGTGCAGTCACTGGGTTTAGACTTCACACCATCACCTGGAGTATTTACTCTAGAAGTCAGTGTTTCACTGTGGACATTTTGCTAATTTTGGTGGCAAGAAGTACAGTTTCAGCCTCTGTTCAATGTCTAAGGTGATTCACTTAACTCAGCATCTGTATCACTAAAATAGGAATTAATACTACTAGCCTACTTCTGATACAAGCTATAAAACCCATTACCCACATATGAGGCATAAATCTGACAGCCTGAGCTGGAGAATATCATTAGCTAAAGTATGGTGAGATGGGGCGAGGTGGTAGTTACGAGATTTCTGAATGAGTCAGGCCTCTGGTGCTAAACATATTAATGAGTCATTTTCTTGCCTAGCAGACACTGTGGCAGAAAGTGAAAGAAGAAGCCATTCAATGTCTATTCTTTTTAAAAAGTGTGTTCTGATCCTCTCTCCACCAAAGGAGTTTTTGACACATTTTCACATTTTAGACCTAATACTTGTCACCAAAACATTCTTCTGTTTCCTCTCAGTTTAGGAACAGCAATTGAGGACTTGCCTCCAGGAATAGGGAAACTGGCTTTCATCTCCTTTCAAGAGTTTTGGATGATAAATCTTAGTGGCCAGACATATCATCCATTATTGTGCCTTGTGCAGCACCTAAGATTCAAATCTCATCAGATTCCAGACCTTACTGAAACCTTTTTCGTGACAAGGATGATGACAACTTGTTGACCACACATCCACCTGCCTTCTAGGACTTTATGGGCACTCATTTCCAGTGCATACCTGTTTGTACCTGTAGCTGTATCCTGAGTCTCTTCATGAGAAATGTCCCAACTGAGAGCTCAAATTAGTCCTTGATTGCAACCTCCTCATCTAGTCTGTCTTCCACTCACTCACAAGAAATAAAAGTCCTCTTTTACCGCTATGCACCTTCAAGTACTTATTATTCTTTCTACAACACCAGCACCTTCCAACTCCTCCTGGTACTTCATTCAGCTTGGGCTCGTAGTCAACTATTAGGACATTGTCCCTACCACACTAGACCCCTCTATCCGTCTGGCATTTTGCCAAGTCCATCATGCCAACCCCAGACTCTAGTCTGCACTCACTATGTACTCTGGAGCTGCCCTTGTCCACCAGAGACTGTGGAATGAAGATTCAAAATCTTATAGGCTTTGTCTTCAAGTGTACACTAGAAATTTCACCTGACCTGAACAGNGACTGAGTGACTGGACTGAACTGAACTGATTCTTTTACTAAAACTCAGATTTCTCGGGTTAAGATAAGTTGCTTTGTAGTTAAGTTTTTGAAAGACAGTTTGTTTGCTGGTTTACTTGCTTTGTCTATTGCTCATTAGCATATAAAACCTGATCAACTGTAAACCTTAGCCTATTCACAGTGTTAAAAATAAATGGATACTTTTTCCTAATTTCATACAAAATATCAACTTTATTAGCCATTAAAAAATTGATAAATTGGACTTTATAAAGTTAAAAGGTGCTTTCCAGAGAAAGAAAATAAAAAATAATCTGGGAAAAATATTATCAATACATATATCTGGAAAATAACTTGAATCCAGAATAGCAAAACTTATAACTCAAGAGTAAGAAGTGACACATATAAATATGGATGAGATGGGAACAGAAAGTTCACAGAAACACAATCTATAAGAGTTACAGATGGCGGTGTAAGAAGTTCCTGAAGTCCCTCCTCCCGTGGACAGAACAAATCTACATATGGAACGACATATAGAGTAATTCCCTCTGAAAACTGAAAAAATCTTCACAACAAAGGGTAAAGGGACAGTGCTGAGACAGAGAGGAGAAGCAGAGATTCAGAGATGTGGTCATGCCAAGGAAAAAGACCACACCGCAGCTGCAGTGATCCACAGTCAGAAGGACTGTAAAGGTATAGATGTTTCCTTGAGGAATGAGGGATGAGATTCCACATCTGGTGCCCCAACCCTTAAATTCTGCACAGGGATGATGAGACTCCAAGACACCTGGTTTTGAGAACCAGTGAGGAATACGTCTAAGAAACACTACAGACCTAGAGAGTACAGAAAAAGCCGCTGGCAAAGTGTGCAGGCTCAGCTGACCTGAAAATAAGCNAAGGACTGTAAAGGTATAGATGTTTCCTTGAAGAATGAGGGATGAGATTCCACATCTGGTGCCCCAACCCTTAAATTCTGCACAGGGATGATGAGACTCCAAGACACGTGATTTTGAGAACCAGTGAGGAATACGTCTAAGAAACACTACAGACCTAGAGAGTACAGAAAAAGCCGCTGGCAAAGTGTGCAGGCTCAGCTGACCTGAAAATAAGCACAAAAATACCAAATTGAAAAATCTCATGGACGATAGGTGAAGGCGATGCATGTACTTATCCTGAAGCATCTGCTAGAGAGGCAGGGACCAGTTGGGGTGCTCTTTGAGGACTGTGACACTAGACAGGGTCATTTTAGTGTCCTTGCTAATCCTGGTGCTGGTGGGCACCATTTTGAAATTTTCCATCTAATCTGTTAGTTTCAGTGGGCATACATTAACCCTGCACGTGAGCTGGGTCTCACAGCAGGCTGGGCAATAACCCTGCCCTCCAGCACCTAGCAACCACTATGGCCAGGTCTGGTTGCCGTTTGAAGGTCAGCCTGACACACCAGCCTAGAGCTGCTGCCACATTTAGTCTCTGTTGGCATTCTGAGGGCCAGCTCTGCCCACCAGCATGCTTTAGTAGTGGCCGTGGACCCGCCACAACTAGACAATGTATGCAGTATACACAGGGGAAATCTTTTGAACACCTGGCTCTGGTAGTCAGAGAGGATTGTGCTTCTGAGCACCCCAAGACATCTCCTAAATAAGATCACTCCATCCAGAATGGGAGAGGTAGATGATTTACCTAAAACATAGAAACAGATATAGAGAATTAGGCAAAATGAAGAGTCAGAGGAAAATATTCTAATTAAAAGTCCAAACCTCAGAAAAAGAACTAAAGAAAATGAGATAAGTGGTCTACTTGATAGAGTTAAAAATAATGGTCATAAAGATGTTCACTGAACTTGGGAAAAAAGTGTACGAAAACAGTGAGAACTGCCAAAAAATGATAGAAAAAATAAGAAGATACCAAACAGAAGTCAGAACTGAAAAGTACACTAGAGCGGTTCAAGAGCAGATTAGATGAGACAGAAGAAAGAATGAGTGAGCTGAAAGAAAAGGCAATGAAACTTAGAATGGCAAAATAAAACAGAAAAAGTGAAGATACCTTAAGAGACATTTGGGGCAACACTGAGTGAAATAATACTCACATTATAAGAGTCCCAGAAGAAGATGAGAGCGAGAAAGGTCCAGAAAACTTTTTGAATACTGGCTGAATACTAGAGATGAGAGTAGAAAGGACCAGAAATTTCTTGAATACTGGCTGAAAATTCCTCCTAATCTGGGGAGGCAGAAATCCAGGTCCAGGAAGTCCAAAGATTTATAAAAAGATGAAGTCAAAGAGACACATATCAAGACACATTATAATTAAAATGGTAAAAGTTAAGGATAAAGAAAGAATTGTAAAAGTTGCAAGAAAAATAACAGCAACTCATTACATACAAGAGAAACTGCAAAAGTCTATCAGATTTTCCAGCAGGAACCTCATAGGCCAGAATGGAGTAGAAAGATGTATTCAAAGCAGTGAAAGAAATAAAACTTCCAAAGAATTCTCTACCCAACAAGGTTATCTTTTAGAAGGGAAGGAAAGAATGAGAGTTTCCCAGATAAGCAAAAGTTAAAGGAGTTCACCAACACTAAACCAGCCCTGTAAAAAATGTTAAAAGGACTTCTTTAAAATATAAAGAAAGATATTAATTAATATTAAGAAAATGTGCAAAAGTAAAAATCTCACAGCAAATGGTAAATGTATTTTAAAAGGTAGTGAAACAATTACTCATAAAGGAAACATGAAGGTTAAAAGACAAAACTAGTAAAAGTAACTAATCTTACAGTAATTATTTAAGGGATATAAAATAAAAAGATGGAGCATCTCAACAGAAGTTAAAACATGGGGTGGGATGTAAAAAGGTAAGAAATGCAGATGTATTCAATGTAAGCTGCTGCCAACTTAAAAGCAACTTATTTACATAGAATGTTGCATGTGAACCTAACAGTTCAGTTTGGTTGCTCAGTTGTGTCCAACTCTTTAACCCCATGGACTGCAGCACGCCAGGCTTCCCTGTCCATACCTGGAGCTTGCTCAAACTCATGCCCATTGAGTCTGTGATGCCATCCAACAACCTCATCTTCTGTTGTTCTTCTCCTGCCTTCAATCTTTCCCAGCATCAAAGTCTTTTCCAGTGAGTCATTTCTTCACATCAGGTGGCCAAAGGATTGGAATTTCAGCTTCATCATCAGTCCTTCCAATGAATATCTAGGACTGATTTCCTTTAGGATGGACTGGTTGGATCTTGNACCTCATCTTCTGTTGTTCTTCTCCTGCCTTCAATCTTTCCCAGCATCAAAGTCTTTTCCAGTGAGTCATTTCTTCACATCAGGTGGCCAAAGGATTGGAATTTCAGCTTCATCATCAGTCCTTCCAATGAATATCTAGGACTGATTTCCTTTAGGATGGACTGGTTGGATCTTGTTGCAGTCCAAGGGACTCTCAACAGTCTTCTCCAACACCACAGTTCAAAAGCATCAGTTCTTCAGTGCTCAACTTTCTTTATGGTCCAACTCTCACACCCATACATGACTAATGGAAAAACCATAGCTTTTGACTAGATGGACCTTTGTCGGCAAAGTAATGTCTCTGCTTTTTAATGTGCTGTCTAGGTTAGTCATAGCCTTTCTTCCAAGGAGAAAGTGTCTTTTAATTTCATGGCTGCAGTCACCATCTGCAGTGATTTTGGAGCCCAAGAAAATAAAGTCTGTCACTGTTCCATTGTTTCTCCATCTATTTGCCATGAAATGATGGGACTGGATACCATGATCTTAGTTTTCTGAAAGTTGAGTTTTAAGCCAGCGTTTTCACTCTCCTCTTTCACTTTCATCAAAAGACTCTTTAGTTCCTATTCACTTTCTGCCATTAGGGTGGTGTCATCTGCATATCTGAGGTTACTGATATTTCTCCCGGCAATTTTGATTCCAGCTTGTGCTTCATTTAGCCCAGCATTTCACATGAAACCTCTGCATATAAGTTAAATAAACAGGGTTTCAATATACAGCCTTGACTTACTCCTTTCCCAGTTTGGAACCAGTCTGTTGTTTCATGTCCAGTTCTAAATGTTGCTTCTTGACCTGCATACAGATTTCTTAGTAGACAGGTAAGGTGGTCTGGTATTCCCATCTCTTGAAGAATTTTCCAGTTTGTGGTGATCTACACAGTCAAAGGTTTTGGCGTAATCAACAAAGTAGAAGTAGATGTTTTTTTGAAACTCTCTTGCTTTTTTGATGATCCGACAGATATTGCCAATTAGATCTCTGGTTCCTCTGCCTTTTCTAAAACCAGGTTGAATATCTGGAAGCTCATGGTTCATGTACTGTTGGAGCCTGGCTTGGAGAATTTTGAGCATTACTTTGCTAGTGTGTGAGATGAGTGCAATTGTGTGGTCATTTGAGCATTCTTTGGCATTGCCTTTCTTTGGGACTGGAATGAAAACTGACCTTTTCCAGTCCTATGACCACTAATGAGTTTTCCAAATTTGCTGGTATACTGAGTGCAGTACTTTCACAGCATCATCTTTCGATTTGAAATAGCTCCACTGGGATTCCATCACCTCCACTAGCTTTGTAGTGATGCTTCCTAAGGCCCACTTGACTTCGTATTCCAGGATGTCTGGCTCTAGGTGAGTGAGTGTGCCATCGTGGTTATCTGGGTCATGAAGATCTTTTTTTGTATAATTCTGTATATTCTTGCCACCTCTTCTTAATATCTTCTGCTTCTCTTAGGTTCATACTGTTTCTGTCCTTTATTATGCCCATCTTTGCATGAAATATTCCCTTGGTATCTCTAATTTCCTTGAAGAGATCTCTAGACTTTCCTGTTGTATTGTTTTCCTCTATTTCTTTGCACTGATCACTGAGGAAGGCTTTCTTATCTCTCCTTGCTATTCTTTGGAACTCTGCATTCAAATAGGTATATCTTTCTTTTCCTCCTTTGCTTTTCATTTCTCTTCTTTCTCAGCTATTTGTAAGGCATCCTCAGACAACCATTTTGCCTTTTTGCATTTATTTTTCTTGGGGATGGTCTTGATACCTGCCTCCTGTACAATGTCATGAACCACTATCCATAGTGGGCCTACCTGAATGATCTAGTGGCTTTCTCTACTTTATTCATTTCTTCAATTTTCCTGTGGCTACTTTGACCTAACAATAGCCACAGGAAAAAATTTAATAAATACACAAAAGGAAATGAGAAAAAAAAATCTAAGCATAACACTGCCAAATGCCACCAAAACATGAGGTAAAAGGTAAGAAAATAAAGGAACAGAGGGGACCACAAAAGCAGCCAGAAAATAATTAATATAATGGCAATTGGTGGTGGAACTGATTGGTTCAAGATGGAGAAAGGGGTAGGACAGGGCTGTCTGCTGTCACCCTGTTTTTTTTAACCTATACACGGAGCACATCTTGAGAAATGCTGGACTGGATGAGTTATAAGAATCAAGATAGGTGGGAGAAACATGAAAAATCTCAGATATGTGGATGATACCACTCTAAGGGCAGAAAGCAAAGAGGACCTAAAGAGTCTCTTGATAAGGGTGAAAGGGGAGAGTGAAAGAACCAGCTTAAGACTAAATATTAAAAAAAAAAAAGATAAGATCATGGGATTTGGCTCAGTCATGTCTGACTCTTTGCGACCCCATGAATCACAGCACGCCAGGCCTCCCTGTCCATCACCAACTCCCAGAGTTTACCCAAATGCATGTCAATCGAGTCAGTGATGCCATCCAGCCATCTCATCCTCTGTCGCCCCCTCCTCCTCCTGCCCTCAATCCCTCCCAGCATCAAGGTCTTTTCCAATTACGCATGGCAAATAGAAGGGGGAAAGGTGGAAGTGGCGACTGATTTCCTCTTCTTGGGCTCAAAATCACTGCAGATGATGAGTGCACCCATTAAATTAGAAGACATTTGCTTCTTGGCACGAAAGCGATGACAAACCCAGACTGTGTTGAAAAGCAGACACATTACTCTGCTGACAAAGGCTCGTATAGTCAAGGCTATGGTCTTCCCAGTGGTCACGTACGGTTGTGAGAGCTGGACCAATAAGAAGGCAGAATGCCAAAGAATTGATGCCTTCAAACTGTGGTGCTGGAAAAGACTCCTGAAAGTCCCTTGGACAACAAGGAGCTCAAACCAGTCAATCTTAAGGGAGATAAACCCTGAATACTCACTGGAAGGACTGATGCTGAAGCTGAAACTTCAGTATTTTGGTCATCTGAGGAAAGCAGACGATTCATTGAAGTAGTCCCTGATGCTGAGAAAGATTGAGGGCAGAAGGAGAAGAGGGTGTCAGAGGATGAGATGGCTAGATAGAATCCCGATGCAATGAACATGAACTTGGGCAAACTCTGGGAGATGGTGAGGGACAGGGAGGCCCGGCGTGCTGCAGTCCGTGGGGTTGCAAAGTGTCGGGTGTGACAGGCGACTCAACACCAAGGTGGTGCTAGTAGTAAAGGATTCACCCGTCAATGCAGGAGATGCAAGAGACGAGTTTTGATCCCTGAATTGAGAAGATCTCCTGGAGGAGGAAATGGCAACCCTCTCCAACATTCTTGCCTAGAAAATCCCATGGACAGAGGAACCTGGCGAGCTATAGTCCATAGCGTCACAGAGTCAGACACAATTGAAATGATTTAGCATGCACACATGCACATGTACTTTTATGTCCATTGCGGCATTATTTACAATAGCTAAAATTTGTAGACACCCTCAGTGTCCACTGACAGATGGAAGGATATATCAGATGTAGTATATCTATACATGATGAAATGTGAGCAGCCATAAAAGTAGAATGAAATTCTGTCATTTGTGACAACACGAATGGACCTTGAGTGTAGCACACTAAATGAAATAAGTCAGAGGGAGAAAGACAAATACTGTACGATTTCACTTGTATGTGGAATTGAAAAAATAAACAAAACCAATCAACACATAAAAGCAAATTCATAGATACAGAGAACAATCAGTGGTTACCAAAAGCAAAGAGGGTTGAGGTACGGACAAAATGGGTGATGGATGGTAACTAGACTTGCATGCTGATCACACTGCAGTGTCTACAGATGTTGAGCTATAATGTTATACATCTGAAAGTTATAATAATTTTTAAAAGCTCTATAAATGGCCAAAAAGTACATGAAAAAGTACTTACCAGTAGTCACTGGGATATGAAAATTAACGCTACAATAACATCTGAAACCATTAGAATGGCTACAATTTAAAGAACTAACAATTCTAAGTGTTAGTGAAAATGTAGAACAACAGGAACTCTTGGTAGCTGGAGTGAAAGGAATGGTATGGCAACTTGGAAAAAAGTTTGACAGTTTCTTATTTAAACATAAACTTAGAAAACCATCCAGAAATTTCACTCCTAGGTATCCATTCAAGAGAAATAAATTGCATGTCTATAAAAAGATTTGTGTTGAAATAATCACAGCAGCTTTATTTGTAAAAGCTTGGAGAACAACCCAAAGTTTCATCTACAATAAAATAAGTAAAGTATATTTGAGCATATTCACAAAATAGAATCTTAGCAATAGAAAGGAAGAGACTGAAACAGACAACATGAGTAAATCTCAAATACGTTAAGTGTCATCATCCAGGTACAAAAGATTACATACTGTCGGATTCCATTTCTATGAAGTTGTAGAATTGGCAAGATTGATACACGGTGGTAGAAATCACATCAGTGATTGTCAGAGAGTTATGAAGAGGGGAGAGGAGATTGTAAAGTACCACAACTGAATTTTCTGACTGGTCAGGTTGTTACTTGATGTATATATTTATGAAAAATTATCAAATTGTATACTTATATATGACAACTAATATACAACTTATGATAAATTTGTTTTTAAGTGGATAGGCACAATATTAAGTACTGAGCAAGCTCTGGGAGTTGATGATAGACAGGGAAGCCTGTCATGTTTCAATCCATGGGGTCACAAAGAATCAGACACGACTGAGCGACTGGACTGAATTGAACTGAACTGTAGACTACTCCATCCAATGACGCCAGAATATACCTTCTTCTCAAGCTCACATGCAACACTGACTAAGACAGACTACAGTCTGGGCCATAAGCCACACCTTAACAAATTTACAAGATTAGAAATCACACAAGTCTGTTCTCAGACCACAACAGAATTAAAACTAGAAATCAGTAACTGAAAAATAACTGAAAACCCCAAAATACTCCCAAATGATTGAACAACACATTTCTAAATAACACATGGGTCAAAGAAGAATTCTCAAGGGGATTTTTAAAATATTTTTAACGAAATGAAAGTGAAACGTCAATTTATCAAAATTTGTGGGAGGTAGTGTAAGTGGTACTTAGAGTAAAATTGATAGCATTGAATGAAAAATATAGCAAAAAGAAATATTTAATTATATAATATATAAAATGATAATATAAATATTTTTTTATGGTAAAGAAGAAATATCTAAAATCATCCATCTAGGATTCTGTCTTAAGAAGCTAGGAAAAGAGCAAATTAAATCCAGAGAAATAGAAGAAAAGAAATGGTCAAGAGTGAAGCAAAAACCAATGAAATTGAAAAGAGGGAATCAATAAAGAAAAACAATGAAATCAAAAGCTGGTTCTTTGGAAAGATCACTAAAATCAATAACCTTGTAGCTAGACTAACTGAGAAAAAAGAGAGAAGACACAAATTACTCATAACAGAAGTGAAAAAAAGGATGTCATCATGATCTCATGGACCTTAAAGGGGTTAATTAAGGAATACCATGGAAAAAAGAAAAAGAATACCATGAACAATTCTATGACCACAAGTTTGATAACCTAGGTGAAATGGAACAATTCCTTGAACTTTACAATATGCCAAAACACACAAGAAGAAACAGACAATCTGAATAGGCTTATATATACTATAAATATTAAATCAGTATTTTTTTCACTTTCTCTTGCCCCTTGTGCAGTTGGTGTCTGCAACTATGAGAACATCTGGGGTTTGACACCCCCTGTCTATGGCTAGGTGTCAGAACAAAGTACAATGACCATGGAGAACCCTGAATTCACAGGCATCATTTTAGGGAGTAACCCAGGGACGGCAAACTAATGAAAGCAAAGAACCGTTTTGCATCAGATGCAGTCATTTCCCATAGTAGTCTAATCACCTGTGAATTCTTAGTCTTACTAGGTTTGCTGATGATGGGTCACCTGAATTGAATTCACCTTAATGGGTGAAGGACCATGTAGACACTTGGCCTTCATCTTAGGGCCAATCTGTGTCACCAGAGTTTTTCTTAGGTTGATAAGGATGTTCTGGTGCCTTACCAGGCAGCTTGGGTTTTATGTATGAGTCATAATGAATCAGAATTTTTGTTTTGATCCAGTTCAGCAGTTATGTCTCTGAGAGGCTCAGGTGGACACTTGGAGCCACCCAGACACAGTTAGATTGCAAATTATGTCACAGAGGGAGAACTCTACAAATCATTCTCTGACTGGTTCCCAAAAGGACGAGGAAAACAGGATTGTGCAGCATTTAGTGTCACCAATTAGCAAAGTCATGGGGCTGAACCAGTCATTCCAAAACTGAATATCCACCAACTCAAAGGCAAGCGGCCTTTTAATTATTTGGGAATAATGGGCCTCAGGGAAGCGAGTGCTCTCAACCTTGTGATCTGAGCAAGGTTCAGGAGCTGGAACGGTTTTGGCTGAGTCACCGCTGGCTGCATGACCCCACACACATCACCTGACCTCCACATGCTTCGGCTGGCCCGGCTGCAGAGATGAGTAAATGCGGCCCAGAAGGCCCTGACGTGAGAGACGGCCTTTTGCACACAACTGCCCTGGGGCAGCTTCTAGGGGTGCAGGTTATATCTGTTAGGAGGATCCTAAGAGGGACTCCCAGAGGAGCCTCATTCTAAAAACCATCTCTGGAAAGGTGACCCTTGCCTACTCTGTGGGAGGGAGTATATGCTGCAAAACTTCACATATTTTGAACACATGATTTTCCTTCAATGATATTTATTCTTATAAAATCATCAGTATTGTATACAAAACATTAATGTTCAATAATGTTCATCACAGCTTTGTCTTTAATGATGGAGAACTGGAAATTATCTATATGTTAAACTGCAAAGCATTAATAAATAAAATATAGGACCTCTGTATTTTGGAATAGTGGACAGCTATTCAAAAAATCACTATAGCAGAACAATTAATACTTTCCTAGAAGATGTGGGAAGATGTCCCCAATAGTAAGTAGAAAAGGATTATGAAACAAGTTGAGAGTAGTCCAACTTATTTAAGACAATATTTACTCCCATGCATATAATAAACAGCGGGAAGGATATACACTAAACTGTTAAGTGTTTCGTTTCTGGGCCTTAGAATTGTGAATCCTTTTTTATTCATGTTTCCTGAAGCTCCAAATTTTCACAATGAACATGTGTTCTTTTTGCCATAAACATCAAGTTTCTGTTAACTGGGACTCTCGTGTATGAGGCCGACCTGCACACATACCTATGGAGCAAATAAATACAGTGACATGTCTGTGAACTAAGGCTTGAGCAGTACCAGCCCTGGAGGCTCTCCAGCCGGGGAACAGAGTGGGATTTTTATTTGAGAAGCCTGAGCCTGGAAGAATGATGACTCTGTGGGTGGTTTCATAGATCCTCAATGCACGTGGCTTCCAGACCTGACTCTGCCCTAAAATTCTGGTTTGCTGACCAAAACTGAACAGTGAGTTTGCCTAGGCTGTTAATTACCCTGCATAAGCCTGGGGTTTACTCTGTATATATTTAGTATCTATTAAGCAACACTTGATCCTGTTCACTAGGAAGTATGTTCCAAAGGAAAGCTTTCTTTTAAAGTTAAGCAAACATCCTTGGTCAAGGGCCCTAACAGCTGGGAATCATGCAGTTAACTGCTTAAGCATCAAGTCTACATGAACATCCTGAGTCACAATTCCATAGTTGACTGGATGGTAATCTCACTGTGATGACCCTGTGTGGGAACAAAACTTTTCAAACGGCACATCTTCCTTTGAGGAGAAAGCTGTATCCATCATAACTCATACTGGGAAGAAAATAGGCAACTTATGGGACAATAAAATTCCATCATGCACAGAGCTTTCAAGATCATATTCTGAAGTAACACAGTCATTCTTAATTCCCTTTACCAAAGCTGAGAGGCTGGGGTGGAGAAGGCAATGGCAACCCACTCCAGTGTTCTTGCCTGGAGAATCCCAGGGACGGGGGAGCCTGGTGGGCTGCCGTCTATGGGGTCGCACAGATTCGGACACGACTGAAGCGACTTAGCAGCAGCAGCAGCAGCAGCAGAGAGGCTGGGGTAGTAGATCTCAGAATTCCTGACATCTAGCTTGGGATGGCTTGCTTAGGGCCACAGTGAACATGTGTCTTTCCTAAGCACGTTTTTTTAAAATTTATATTTTATTTTATTTTTTTATATTTTATTTTTAATTGTAGGATAATTGCTTTATACTATTGTGATGATTTTTGCCATATATTGACATGAATTGGCCATAAGTATACATGTGTCCTCTTCCTCTCGTAGGCCCCTTCCACCTCCCTCCCCCTCCCACCCATCTAGGTTGTCACAGAGCACTGGCTTTGGGTTTCCTGTGTCACACAGTAAACTCCCACTGGCTATCTATTTTACATCTGGCAATGTGTGTGTTTCAACGCTATTCTCTCAAATCATCCCACTCTCTCCTTCCCCCATTGTGTCTAAAAGTCTGTTTTTTATGTCTGTGTTTGCTTTACTGCCTTGCACATAGGATCATTTGTATTACTTTCTAGATTCTATATATATGCATTAATATATGACATTTGTCTTTATCTTTCTGACTTACTTTGCTCTGTATATTAGGCTCTATGTTCATCCACCTCATTAGAACTGACTCAAACACATTCCTTTTTTTAGCTGAGCAATATTCCATTGTATATGTGTACCACAGCTTCTCTATCCATTCATCTGTTGATGGACATCTAGGTTGCTTCAGTGTCCTAGCTATCGTAAATAGTGTTGCAATGAATATTGGGGTACATGTGTCTTTTTCAATTATGGTTTCCTCAGTAGTGGGATTGCTGGGTCATATGGCAGTTTTATTCCTAGTTTTTTTAGGAATCTCCATACTGTTCTCTGTAGTGGCTGTATAAATTTGCATTCCTACCAACAATCTAAGAGGGTTCCCTTTTCTCCACATCCTCTCTAGCATTTATTGTTTGTAGACTTTTTGGTGATGGCCCTTCTGACCTGTGTGAGATGATATCTCATTGTAGTTTTGATTTGTATATCTCTAATAATGAGTGATGTTGAGCATATTTTTATGTGTTTATTAGCCATCTGCAAGTCTTTGGCAAAATGTCTGTTTAGGTCTTCTGCCCAAGTTTTGATTGGGTTGCTTGTTTTTCTGGTATTGAGCTGCTTGTATATTTTGGAGATTAATCCTTTGTCAGTCGCTTCATTTGCTATTGTTTTCTCCCATCCTGAGGATTGTCTTTTCACCTTGCATGTAGTTTCCTTAGTTGTGAAAAACCTTTTTAAGTTCACTTAGTTTCCACAAATCAAGCCTTGGTAAATTTTAAAAACTTGAAATCATTTCAAACATCTTTCCTGATCACAATGCTGTAAAATATCAACAGCAGGAAAAAAACATATGAAAAACATCAACACATGAAGGCTAAAAATTACACTTCTGAATGACTAATAGATCACTGAAGAAATCAAAAAAAAATGCATAGAAATAATTGACAATGAAAACACAACTCAAAGCCTAAGGGATGCAGTAAAAACAGTGCTTAGGAGGGAAGTTTGTAGCAATACAGTCTACCTTAAGAAACAAGGGAAACATCAAATAAACAACCTAACCTTACATCTAAAGCAACTAGGAAGAGAACAACAACAACAAAACACACCAAAGTTAGTAGAAGGAAAGAAATCATAAAGATCAGAGCAGAAATAAATGAAAAATGAATGAAGGCAACTATAGCAAAGATCAATAAAACTAAAAGCTGGTTCTTTGAGAAGATAAAACTGACAAACCATTAGCCAGACTCATCAAGGAAAAAAGAGATAAGATGAAAATCAGTAAAATTAGAAATTAGAAAGGAGAAATCACGATAACACAGAAATACCAAGGATCATAAGACTCTACTGTGAGCAACTATGCCAATTAAATGAACAACTTGGAAGAAATGGACGAATTCTTAGAAAATATAACCTTCCTAAACGGGCTATGGCTTTTCCACTGGTCATATGTTAGAGTTGGACTGTGGAGAAAGCTGAGCACCGAAGAACTGATGCTTTGAACTGTGGTGTTGGAGCAGACTCCTGAGAGTCCCTTGGACTGCAAGGAGATCCAACCAGTCCATCCTAAAGGAGACCAGTCCTGGGTGTTCATTGGAAGGACTGATGCTGAGGCTGAAACTCTAGTACTTTGGCCACATCATGTGAAGAGTTGATTCATTGGAAAGACCCTTGATGCTGGGAGGGACTGGGGGCAGGAGGAGAAGGGGATGACAGACGATGAGATGGCTAGATGGCATCACTGACTCAATGTACATGAGTCTGAGTGAACTCCGGGAGTTGGTGATGGACAGGGAGGCCTGGTGTGCTGTGATTCATGGGGTTGCAGAGTTGGACACGACTGAGCGACTGAACTGAACTGAACTGAAACTGAATTAGGAAGAAGTAGAAAATAAATACAGACCAATCACAAGCATTGTGATTGTGAGATTGAAATTGTAATAAAAAATCTTCCAACAAAAGCCCAGGGCCAGATAGCTTCATAGATAAATTCTACCAATTTTTTTTCCGGATTTTTTTGATGTGGACTACTTTAGAAGTCTTCATTGAGTTTGTTAGGGCTTCCCCAATGGCTCAGGAGGTAAAGAATCTGCCTGCAATGCACAAGACACAGGAGATGTGGGTTCAGTCCCTGGGTTGGGAAGATTCCCTGGAGAAGGAAATGGCAACCTACTCCAGTGTTCTTGCCTGGGAAATCCCTTGGAGCCTGGCAGCCTACAGTCCATGGCGTCACAAAGAGTTGGACAAGACTGAAATGACTGAACACATTGAATTTATTACAATATTGTTTCTATTTTATGTTTTGGCTTTTTCGCCTTGAGGCCTGTGGCCTCTGAGCCACATGTACCCCTGTACTGGAAGCACAAAGTCTTAGCCACTGGGCTGCCAGGGAAGTCCTTGCTAAGCAAACCTGTTGAAGATGGCCCAGGGGCATGGCCAGCAGAAAGGGACGGCAGTCAGAAGTATATTTTAATATCGTTCTGGAAAAATTGAGTCTTCCCTTGGTGGCTCAGTCAATAAAGAATCAGCCTGCAATGCAGACTTGGGTTCGATTCTTGGGTCTGAAAGATCCCCTGGAGGAGGACATGGTAACCCAGTTCTGTATTCTTGCCTGGAAAATCTCTTGGACAGAGGAGCCTGGTGAGCTACAGTCCATGGGGGTCACAAAGAGTCAGACATGACTGAAGCAACTGAGCATGCAAGCACACAAGGATAAATCACAGTATAAAATAAGAATAACATCATCTCCGTTTCACATAAAAGAAATCAAAGAATCAACCAGAATCCTAATTTATTTAGTATCTACTTTGTATCAGGTACTATTTTAGGCACTGGGGAAACAGCAGTGAACATATTAGGTGAAGTTCTTGCCCTCAAAACATTTACATTCTATTGAGAGGAAACATTAAACAGATGGATAACATATTGAATGAAAACTGATATGAAGAAAAATAAAGCAGGGGACTTGCCTGGTGGTCCAATGGTTAAGACTGTGCCTGCCGATGCAGGGAACACAGATTCCATCCCTGGTCTGGGAAGATTCCACATGTTGCAGGGCGACTAAGCCAGTGCACCATAACCACTAAGCCTGTGCTCTAAAGCCCAAGAGCCACAACTACTGGGGTCTGTGCACCCTAGAGCCTGTGCCCCTCAACAAGAGAAGCCACTGCGATGAGAAGCCCACGCACCACAACTGGAGAAAGTCTGTGCCCAGCAACAAAGCCCTAGCGCGGCCATAAGTAAATAAAGAAAATGTTTTTAAGAAAGAAAAATAGGGCAGGGAAAGGGAGAGAGATTGGGGGAGCAGAAATTCTACATAGAGTACTACCAAGGGAGGCTTTCTCTTATAAGCTGACATTTGAGGAGAGACACAAAGGCGAGAGACACATGAACCCTTGCAGGATGAATGTTTGAGGAAAAGAAAGTGAGAAGTCAAGGGGTGAACAGCTCATGATGTGTTAGAAGACCAGCAGGGAGGACAGCGTAGCTGAAAGCCATGGTAAGACTCTGGCCTTTGCTCTGAATACTATGAGAAGTCACTGGAGAAGGTTCCCAGGGGAGGAGTGTCACACTGTCACTTACCTGAATGTGAAGGGTGGGCACGGTCATGGATAAGAGCAGGGTAACCAACTAGGATGTTATTACCATCATCATGGTGATCACGATTTGGACCAGGCTTGAAAGAATGAAGGTGTAAAAAGTGGAGCAATTTCAAAGTATCTATAAAAGGACCAGTTGATTGCAGGTGGGAGGTGAGAGGAAAAGATGAGCAAAGATTGGGCCGAGCGACTAGAGCATTAAAGTTATTTTTTGAGATTAAGAATGGGGTGGGAGGAATTCACAGTTAACGTTTGGATATACAGTCAATTCTGCTTATTCACAATAGTTGTATTCTACAAAGTCACCATGAACCCTGAATTAATGAATACTGAACCCTTGCACCTAGGGGAAATACAGGGATAACTGCCAGGGGTCCCCTGATAACAATGTTTTTGTCAGCTGCAATACAGGACCTTCTTTTATGTATGCTTCTGTTTAAAGACATATTACTTAATGTGTGTTGTTTACTCACTGTCATTGAACTCATTGCCAACAGCATGATTACTCTTTCCTGAGTGGAGCTTATGTAACACACGTATTTTCTCCATAAGGCACATCGCAGCCTTTTTGCACTGAGGAATGCTAGACAGTGCTTCAGCACAATGCTTAAGAATCATTTTAAACAGGGAAGTCACAAGGAAAGTACACAAATCCTTAAAATGTTGTGTTAAAGAGATTACTAGCGGATGCTTATTTACGTTATGGGAGTTGATACAAGAAGGCAAAGTGTTGCCGTGTTTGACCTTAGTTGGGATGTGCATGCTGAATGACTCAAATTTTTGCAGCTCTGCACACGTGTGCAAATGATTGAGAAGGCATCATGGGTATTGATTTGGGGGGTTGCAGATAAATGTTAGCAAATAGACAAATTCTCAAATAATGAAGACTGACTGCATTAAGATTAAGAGGCCTATTATTCATCCAAGTGAAGATATGAAAAAAGGGTCAGATTCTGGGGGATTCCAGGGGAAACATTGGGGCAGGAGATACTGACTTGAGAGCCATTGTCATGTATTTATATCTGTAGCTTTCATGAGACTGAATGAAATCATCAAGGGAGCACAGAAAAAAGGACAGAAAAGTTCCAGAGACTAACCCCTGGGACAGTCCAGTGAGGAAGTGTCTGTAAAGGGGAGGAAGGAAGAGTAGCCAGAAGAGAAAGAAAAGAAACAAGAAAGAGTTGTGTTTCAGAACAAGGGAATCCAAGGTGAGTCAAATGCTGCTGAAATATGTCCCATGTGAGGATCTTTAAAACTGACCTTCAGACTAGGCAAGATGGCGTACACCTGTGATTCTGATGAAAAATTTCATTGGAATAGTAGAGAAAAGAAATAAGGTTTAAACTGGAGCAGAATGTAAGATCAAGGATTCTTTTTCAAGGGAGATATTACAATAGAATGTATACAGTGAGGGGAATCAACCAATGGAGAGGGAATGGTCGATCAGAAAATAAGAGAAGGGACAATCCCATGTGGTCCTCTCTGTAACTGTAGTAACTCATTTCAATTCAGTTCAGTTTAGTCACTCAGTCGTGTCCGACTCTTTGCAACCCCATGAATTGCAGCACGCCAGGCCTCCCTGTCCATCACCAACTCCCGGAGTTCAACCAGACTCGTGTGCATCGAGTTGGTGATGCCATCCAGCCATCTCATCCTCTGTCATCCCCTTCTCCTCCTGCCCCCAATCCCTCCAAGCATCAGAGTCTTTTCCAATGAGTCAACATTTTGCATGAGGTGGCCAAAGTACTGGAATTTCAGCTTTAGCATCATTCCTTCCAAAGAAATCCCAGGGTTGATCTCCTTCAGAATGGACTGGTTGGATCTCCTTGCAGTCCAAGGGACTCTCAAGAGTCTTCAACACCACAGTTCAAAAGCATCAATTCTTCGGTGCTCAGCTTTCTTCACAGTCCAACTCTCACATCCCTACATGACTACTGGAAAAACCATAGCCTTGATTAGATGGACCTTTGTTGACAAAGTAATGTCTCTGCTTTTGAATATGCTACGTAAGTTGGTCATAACTTTCCGTCCAAGGAATAAGCGTCTTTTAATTTCATGGCTGCAGTCACCATCTGCAGTGATTTTGGAGCCCCCCAAAATAAAGTCTGACAGTGTTTCCACTGTTTCTCCATCTATTTGCCATGAAGTGATGGGGCCGGATGCCATGATCTTCATTTTCTGAATGTTGAGCTTTAAGCCAACTTTTTCACTCTCCTCTTTCACTTTCAACAGGCTTTTTAATTCCTCTTCACTTTCTGCCATAAGGGTGGTGTCATCTGCATATCTGAGGTTATTGATATTTCTCCTGGCAATCTTGATTCCAGCTTGTGCCTCTTCCAGCCCAGTGTTTCTCATGATGTACTCCGAATCTAAGTTTAATAAGCAGGGTGACAATATACAGCCCTGACGTACTCCTTTTCCTATTTGGAACCAGTCTGTAACTCATTTAACGTCACATTAATTGTACTTGGTCCCTACTATTACTATCTTCAGCTACAGATGAGAAAACTGAGGCACAGGTACTTGTGCGCGGTCACACAGTGAGTGACAGGCAGGAGATGCCAACCAGGGCCTTCTAGAATGGTGCGTGTGGATCATCAGTCATGTCCAACTCTTGGTGATGCCTGCCAGGATCCTCTGTCCATGGGGTTTCCCAGCCAAGAACATTGGAGTGCGTTGCCATGCCCTCCTCCAGGGGACTTCCCAACTCAGGGATTTAAATGCGTCTCCTATGGTTCGATTGCATTGGCAGGTGGATCGTTCTAGAATGGGGGCCCATGCTTTTAGCCTCTGTGCAACTTTAGACTTCAATCAGTTCACATACACTGATTACACATATCAAGCAGGCACCAAATAAAGCTGAGTGCAGAGGGGAAGAAGGAGTGAAACCCAAGACATGAGCTTCTCCGCTCAGCACTCTTTTGGAAACATTACACTTTGTCCTCAAAGGTGAGCAAGGAAAATGCTGCTGTGGCAGTTTGGGGGAAACCCATGAAGTCTGGGTCACTGCTCATACTTGATGCTTCTGGAATGTATCTCACCTTGCAGCACATGGGAAATAAAATTCATTCCTTGGGGTCATTCCCAAGTCAAGAATTTAATTAATCTTCTCATAAACTCCTCCAACTCTTACCTTGGTCCCATATGAGCGATTTCTTAGAAAATTGCTCAGCTTTCCCCCAAATGTATGCAGCTTGGCATCCCTTGGACCCTGTCTACTGCCGTTAAATAAATCACTTGTTGCTAAACAGAGCAATTTATTCCCCTGACAGCTACATGGCCCTCTTGGTTTATTTTAAAATATATCAACTAACTTGCCACAACTGCCATTGCTTTTAATGTGTCTGACACATCCAATTTCGATAGCTCAATGAAAATGTCCTATAATAAAACAGAGAGGCAGAGAGGGAAGGCGAGGAGTTGGTGTATAGACACAACCTTGAAAAGTGAGCAATGAAAAGGCTTGTTCAGGGGGGATTCAGGAAAGGGTCTTCCTGCCAACAGTATGAGAAATTAATTTCATTACACAGAAATACCTCTTTTTATAGGCTTCCTTTATGTCTCAGATGGTAAAGAATCTGCCTGTAATTTGGGAGACCCGGGTTCAATCCCTGGGTTGCAAAGATCCTCTGGAGAACGGAACGGCAACTTACTCCAGTATTCTTGCCTGGAGAATTCCATGGACTGAGGAGCCAGGCGGGCTACAGTTCATGGGGTTGCAAAGGGTCAAGCGTGACTGAGCCAGGAACGCACATACACACTTCTCATTATATATTCTCTTTACGACACGAATTGCCCCACATGTGTTATTTTGACTAATGGAATCTACCCTCTCTCCCAGCTTTTTCACAAGAAGTAACACCTTTCTGACTAATATAATTTTTTTTTAATAAATTTATTTATTGGCTGCACTGGGTCTTCATTGTTCTGCTCAGACATTCTCTAGCTGCGACGAGGGAGGCCTACTCTCTAGCTGCGATGCGAGGGCTTCTCATTGGGATGGCTTCTCTTGTTCCTGAGCACAGGCTCCAGGGCACACTGGCTCAGTATTTGTGGTGCACAAGCTTGATTGATCCTGGGCACGTGGAATCTTCCCAGACCAGTCTCCCCTGAATTGGCAGGTGGATATTCAACCACTGGATTATCAGGGATGTCCCTTTAATTTTTCATTTCCGTGAAAATAGTTACTCGGAAATGTAATCATGTTATTTAACAAAGTAAAGACTTTAAAAATGTTACCCATACAAATGAATAAGTTCAGTGATTTGACGCTGCCATACACCAGGCATTGTGATGAACATCAGAATCACAAGAGTTAATAAGATTGGTTATGATCTCCATGGCTTTGCAGTCTTGTGAGGATTGTCTCTCTCCAGGCAAAGGTAGAAGGATGTNCCCAAAATAAAGTCTGACAGTGTTTCCACTGTTTCTCCATCTATTTGCCATGAAGTGATGGGGCCGGATGCCATGATCTTCATTTTCTGAATGTTGAGCTTTAAGCCAACTTTTTCACTCTCCTCTTTCACTTTCAACAGGCTTTTTAATTCCTCTTCACTTTCTGCCATAAGGGTGGTGTCATCTGCATATCTGAGGTTATTGATATTTCTCCCGGCAATCTTGATTCCAGCTTGTGCCTCTTCCAGCCCAGTGTTTCTCATGATGTACTCCGAATCTAAGTTTAATAAGCAGGGTGACAATATACAGCCCTGACGTACTCCTTTTCCTATTTGGAACCAGTCTGTAACTCATTTAACGTCACATTAATTGTACTTGGTCCCTACTATTACTATCTTCAGCTACAGATGAGAAAACTGAGGCACAGGTACTTGTGCGCGGTCACACAGTGAGTGACAGGCAGGAGATGCCAACCAGGGCCTTCTAGAATGGTGCGTGTGGATCATCAGTCATGTCCAACTCTTGGTGATGCCTGCCAGGATCCTCTGTCCATGGGGTTTCCCAGCCAAGAACATTGGAGTGCGTTGCCATGCCCTCCTCCAGGGGACTTCCCAACTCAGGGATTTAAATGCGTCTCCTATGGTTCGATTGCATTGGCAGGTGGACCGTTCTAGAATGGGGGCCCATGCTTTTAGCCTCTGTGCAACTTTAGACTTCAATCAGTTCACATACACTGATTACACATATCAAGCAGGCACCAAATAAAGCTGAGTGCAGAGGGGAAGAAGGAGTGAAACCCAAGACATGAGCTTCTCCGCTCAGCACTCTTTTGGAAACATTACACTTTGTCCTCAAAGGTGAGCAAGGAAAATGCTGCTGTGGCAGTTTGGGGGAAACCCATGAAGTCTGGGTCACTGCTCATACTTGATGCTTCTGGAATGTATCTCACCTTGCAGCACATGGGAAATAAAATTCATTCCTTGGGGTCATTCCCAAGTCAAGAATTTAATTAATCTTCTCATAAACTCCTCCAACTCTTACCTTGGTCCCATATGAGCGATTTCTTAGAAAATTGCTCAGCTTTCCCCCAAATGTATGCAGCTTGGCATCCCTTGGACCCTGTCTACTGCCGTTAAATAAATCACTTGTTGCTAAACAGAGCAATTTATTCCCCTGACAGCTACATGGCCCTCTTGGTTTATTTTAAAATATATCAACTAACTTGCCACAACTGCCATTGCTTTTAATGTGTCTGACACATCCAATTTCGATAGCTCAATGAAAATGTCCTATAATAAAACAGAGAGGCAGAGAGGGAAGGCGAGGAGTTGGTGTATAGACACAACCTTGAAAAGTGAGCAATGAAAAGGCTTGTTCAGGGGGGATTCAGGAAAGGGTCTTCCTGCCAACAGTATGAGAAATTAATTTCATTACACAGAAATACCTCTTTTTATAGGCTTCCTTTATGTCTCAGATGGTAAAGAATCTGCCTGTAATTTGGGAGACCCGGGTTCAATCCCTGGGTTGCAAAGATCCTCTGGAGAACGGAACGGCAACTTACTCCAGTATTCTTGCCTGGAGAATTCCATGGACTGAGGAGCCAGGCGGGCTACAGTTCATGGGGTTGCAAAGGGTCAAGCGTGACTGAGCCAGGAACGCACATACACACTTCTCATTATATATTCTCTTTACGACACGAATTGCCCCACATGTGTTATTTTGACTAATGGAATCTACCCTCTCTCCCAGCTTTTTCACAAGAAGTAACACCTTTCTGACTAATATAATTTTTTTTTTAATAAATTTATTTATTGGCTGCACTGGGTCTTCATTGTTCTGCTCAGACATTCTCTAGCTGCGACGAGGGAGGCCTACTCTCTAGCTGCGATGCGAGGGCTTCTCATTGGGATGGCTTCTCTTGTTCCTGAGCACAGGCTCCAGGGCACACTGGCTCAGTATTTGTGGTGCACAAGCTTGATTGATCCTGGGCACGTGGAATCTTCCCAGACCAGTCTCCCCTGAATTGGCAGGTGGATATTCAACCACTGGATCATCAGGGATGTCCCTTTAATTTTTCATTTCCGTGAAAATAGTTACTCGGAAATGTAATCATGTTATTTAACAAAGTAAAGACTTTAAAAATGTTACCCATACAAATGAATAAGTTCAGTGATTTGACGCTGCCATACACCAGGCATTGTGATGAACATCAGAATCACAAGAGTTAATAAGATTGGTTATGATCTCCATGGCTTTGCAGTCTTGTGAGGATTGTCTCTCTCCAGGCAAAGGTAGAAGGATGTGGCTCAGTTGTAGCTCCACTAATAACTGTGTGATAACTAACACAACAGACTTTGATTCCTCAAAATTGGAAGGATATTAACTATTATCTTGGAAGAATATTAAGTACCTACCCTTAGGATTATTGGGGGGATTAAAAGTAATGCCATATGTTAAAGTATTGTAAAACGATGTAACTTGATTCTTCTTAACTGAACTCAAAATACACTCAATTAATTCCTCTCTATTTATTGTTTGGTCTCTCAGTCGTAGCCAACTCTTTATGACCGTATGGACTGCAGCACGCCAAGCTTCCCTGTCCTTCATTATCTCCTGGAATTTGCTCAAACTCAGGTCCATTGAGTCAACGATGCCATCCACACATCTCATCCTCTGTTGCCCTCTTCTCCTCTTGCCCTCAATCTTTCTCAACATCAGGGTCTTTTCCAATGAGTCGTCTCTGAATCAGGTGGCCAAAGTATTGGAGCTTCAGCATCAGTCCTTCCAATGAATATTCAGGGTTGATTTCTTGTAGGATTGACTGGTTTGATTTCCTTGCTGTCCAAAGGGCTCTCAAGAGTCTTCTCTACCACCATAGTTTGAAAGCATCAATTCTTCAGCGCTCAGCCTCCTTTATGGTCCAGCTCTCACATCCATACATGACTACTGGCAAAACCATAGCTTTGACTATCTGGACCTTTGTCATCAAAGTGATGTCTCTGCTTTTAAATATGCTGTCTAGGTTTATCTATAGCATTAAGGACACTGACTCAGTTTCCATCTATAACCTGTTACTAATGTTTTTATAGGGAAACTATCTGGCATTGAAAATAAGGTGTTAGGTCACAATGATGATATTACTTTGCCTCAACAATGATAGAGTCTACTATAATATTTATCTGGATGCCTGGCAGATTCCTCAAATTCCATAGATCACAAACATGCCCACTGTGAAGAATTTTCTCTCTCCACTGATGGATGTCTATCCTCTCTCCCAAGTTAGGATCTTAAGATAATTCTCAACAACTAGCCCGCTATTGATCTAAGATCCCCGACCGCTGCCTCGCTGGTATCTCTTGGATCTGTCCATGCTTTGTTGTAGAACACCAGTGCCCTGGCACAGGCCTTTCCTTGGGTGATCTTCGCAACAATCCAGCTGAACTGGCCTTCCTGTTGATAACTTCTTCCTCTCCAATCCAGCCCTCACTCTGCCTCTAATCACTTTTCTAAAACTAAACACAATCACATTCTGCTTCCTATTTAAAAGCTTCCACTGGCCCTTTTCCCCTTGCTCCTTAGGATAATAACATGGACAGTTTCATGGCCTGGATCTTAGTACTCCTCCACGACACAAAAGCCATTGTGATTTTGGCCATTCTGTAAATGCGGCTCCTTTTTCTTGTCTCTCTTTGTTTGCCTTCATTCTTCCTGACACTTCAAATGCCTCTTCTTCCCAAGCCTTTCTCTGGCCACTTTTAACTTCCCATTCAATTCTTCAATGTCATTTCCTCTGGGCAACCTCTCTCCCCCGACACTGGATGTGGCACCTTCCATACTTCAATGACAGTATTTACTACTGTGTGTTGAAGTACACATTGGCCCTTCTCAGTCTGGAAATGCAAGCTCCTGAAGTATAGTGGTTATATTTTATTTGTCTCTGTATTTCCAGTGCCCAGAGCAGTGCCTGGAACAGTGTGTGACTTTGACAGATGGTTGATGGATAGATAAATGTAGGAAAAGGCAGAGCTTGTCTTCGTTTTCTCCCGCCCCGCAGGCACTTGCCCTGCATCTCTGTCTCCTGAGAGCTGCCAAGCTTTCCTCCCACCTCTGTCTCTTCTACCTTTCTTTAATTATTTAACAACACTGCCACACTCCCATCTCTCCTCCAGCATGACTTGTCCTACACCTTTTGTTCTTCAGTGCGTGGGAGAGCGTATGGGCTGAGAGGGTGGATTTTAGAGTCAGACTGTGTTGGTTCAGACTGTACAAGTTGTAAGACTTTGGGCAAATTGCTTAATTTCCCCATGCTTTGGTCTTCTCATTTTTAAGCTAGAGGTAATTGTAATACATCACAGGGTTACAGAAGAATTAAATGAGTCAAAACAGACGTGCAGCATGTATTGTTTCTTGGTGCACAGTCAGGGAACTCGGGCTGGTACTAGTAGCAGTCAGGTGTGAGTGCTCCAAACACGGACTCCTCTTTTTTCTCCTCCAAGCTCCTTCTCCTGGGCTCCACAGTCTACTTCTCTCCACCATTCCTTTTCCTCCCATGAGTTCTTTTTTACTGAGCATGTTCCACTTTATCCCTCATTCTCTATACATAGAACAATTATTTTTCTAAATTAAAATTTTTACAATTTTCATTTTGCTTTTATTTTTATTTTTTAACAATTATTTTTAAAGATGAGACTATTGAGTAATATTTCATATCAGATAGACAGTAACTCTGGACAAGTAGGGATGGGCCTGCATTTCACAAAATCAGCCACTGCTCTGTGCTGGATTGGCTGCCCTGATAGCTCATTCACTGAGCCAGCTCAGGGTCTTTAAAGGTGACCCTAAAGAGTCTTCCCTGTGACCTAACACCTTATTTTCAATGCCAGGGAAAGACATTGAATGTGGCAGTGTTGTAAAAACATTAGTAACAGGTTATAGATGGAAACTGAGTCAGTGTCCTTAATGCTATAGATAAACCTAGACAGCATATTTAAAAGCAGAGACATCACTGATGATAAAGGTCCAGATAGTCAAAGCTATGGTTTTGCCAGTAGTCATGTACTGATGTGAGAGCTGGACCATAAAGAAGGCTTCCCAGGTGGCTGAGATGGTAAAGAATCTGTCTGTGATGTGGGAGACCCACGTTTGATCCCTGGGTCAGGAATATCCCCTGGCGAAGGGAATGGCAACTCACTGTAGCATTCTTGCCTGGGGAATTCCATGGCCAGAGGAGGCTGGTGGATTACATACAGTCCATGGGATGGCAAAGTCTATGGGACACGACTGAGCAACTAACATTAGGGAAAAAGATTGTGGGGGCACAGACAAAGTCAGTCTCAACCTTGTAGTATAGTTCAGTTCAGTTCAGTTGCTCAGTCGTGTCTGACTCTTTGCAACCCCATGAATCACAGCACGCCAGGCCTCCCTGTCCATCACCAACTCCTGGAGTTCACTCAGACTCATGCCCATCGAGTCAGTGATGCCATCCAGCCATCATCCAATATTTGTACGCTTGTCTACATGCATGTCCATGCACAGTACTGCTAGATCACTTTAAATGAGGAGAAGGCATGTACTACAAGGTACAGGTCAAACCAATAAAACAATGTTGAAACTACTGAAACCAGGTCGATTGTCATGTGCTGAGATTCTTGAAGCCAGAAAATTGGGCTCTGCAATTATGAAGTGAGTTTGAACTGGTGATAGTAATATGTTTATCATTTAAAATTTCCTGAGTTTATACTTGTCTGTAATGCTTTCTGTAACCAAACAAAGGAAGGATTTTGGCGAATGATGGGAGTGGGAGGTTGGGGTTGGCAGAGGTAAGTTTTTATATACAGGATGGAAAAACAACAAGGTCCTACTGTATGGCACAGAGAAGTGTATTAAATGTCCTATGATAAATCATAATGAAAAAGAATATTAGGAAAAGAGTATATATATATATATGTATAACTGAATCATCCTGCTGTACAGCAGAAATTAACACAACATTATAAATCAACTACCCTTCAATAAAAAAAATTCAGTTGTAGAGAAGGCTTTTCTGCCACTTCCTTTTTAGTTTAGCATTCAGTTACATCTCTACCACATGAAGTGAAGTGAAGTTGCTCAGTTGTGTCTGACTCTTTGCGATCCCACGGACTGTAGCCTACCAGGCTCCTCCATCCATGGGATTTTCCAGGCAAGAGTACTGGAGTGGGGTGCCATTTCCTTCTCCAGGGGATCTTCCCGACCCAGGGATGGAACCCAGGTCTCCTGCATTGTAGACAGATGCTTTCCTGTCTGAGCCACCAGGGAAGTCCCTACCTTGTGAAATGTGACTTGAAGTGAAGGCTAGGAGTTGGTTCCTCAGGATGTCCTGTGTTACACTGAGCCTACTTCATGCTACCTTCCTTGTTCTTCAGTTGCTCAGTCATGTTTGACTCTTTGAGACCCCATGGACTGCAACACGCCAGGCTTCCCTGTCCTTCACCATTTCTTGGAGCTTGCTCAAACTCATGTCCATTGAGTCAGTGAGTCATTCAACCATCTTGTCTTCTGTGACAAGAGGAGAACCCCCTTCTCCTGCCTTCAGTCTTTTCCAGCTTCAGGGTCTTTTCCAATGAAGGCTCATCACATAAGATGGCCAAAGTATTGCTACCATCCTAGGATCCTTCAATCAGCAATGCTGGAGGAAGGAGAGCACGGAATTCCCTGTGGTAGAAGACCATTTTCTTCATTCCCACTTCACTTCTCTTGCTTGAGCAGGTTGCTATGCATGCTAGCAGCCCAAACTGTGGTACCTAGCTAGCACTTTTCATAGAAAATATGCTTCCCTTCTACACTGATTCTTGATTCTGGATTCTCTAGATGCAGCACATTTATTATTCATTCAATATATGTAAGCATTATTCCAAGCAACCTTCCTGTCCAGGGTCACAACAGCTTTCCTCCATTGTGCTGTTGTTCAGTAGCTCAGTCGTGTCCAACTCTTTGCAACTCCTTGGACTCCATCGTGTAGGTATGCCAAGATGAACCTTGCTTCTCACCTGCCTCATTCTACTTTCTGTAGAGTTATACACAGGAAATTTATCTCTAGAGGTTGAATGAGATTTGATGGGAACAGAAGGGAAAAGGGGAAGTGTGATGTGGGGACTAATGGACTGAGAGCATAGTTCTCATGTAAAGGAGATGGCCACCTATTTCTTTTTTGGAAGAGAGGAGCCCATATCTTGGGTAAGGGATAAATTGTGAGAGTGACTCAGAGTTTTCTCCTAGTTTCTTTTCTTTTCACAAAAAAATTGTTTCTTTAAGGCTGTGCTGGGTCTTCATTGCTGCATTCAGGCTTTCTGTAGCTGTGGTGGTGAGGGGCTGTTCTTCCTTGTGGTGTGCAGCCTTCTCATTGTGGTGGCTTCTCTTTTTGCGGAGCACTGGCTCTAGGCCTGGGGGCTCAGTAGTTGTGGTGCTTGGGCTTAGTTGCTCCATGGCATGTAGGATCTTCCCAGACTAGGGATCAAATCCATGTCCCCTGCATTGCCAGATAGATTCTTAATCACTGGACCACCAAGGAAATCTTCCTTTAGCGTCTTATCTTAGTCTGTCCACAAACTAATTCTGAGAATGGAATGTCAAGGGAGTGGCCCCAGTGTAGTTAAAAAATTCCTTTAACTCTTAAATAGACTTTGCTTTAATAATTATATTACCTAGTTTATGTGTAACGGAATTACATTATGTGTATGTATATTACCTAGTTATGTGATGATGGAATTTTGCTTCCATAACAAATTATTAGGTATAGTATTACCTAATATGCTTAGAATAGAAACTTAGGAGAAAGTTATGAGTCTCTGACACTCTACTAGTATATTTGATAGGAAATTTCATCTTTTTGAAACTCCTCCCTTGACTTCTGAAACATTATTCTTTTTTGTTCTCACATTAGCTCTCTGATTTTTCTCACTTTTTTTTTTTTAACTTCTCTTGCTAGTTGTTCTTTGGGGCTCTGTCCTTGATCTTCTCTTCTCAAGGTCCAATCTCTGTCTTTCAGCATTTATTTACCCCTTTAGTCTCACTGTCATGTATGTCTCAATGACTCTTACAACTTTTATCTCTAGCCCTGACTTCTTTCATAGACTACAGACCCTTACAACCTCTATTGAACAGATATTCCTTCCTGGATATGTCTTAAAGAACTAAAACTGAGTATGTCCAAGAATAAACTCATCTTTTATTCCCCCCTTGAGCCCACTTCTCCAGTATGCCCTAGCTCAATAAACAGCATCACTCTTTGCCTATTCAGCACACTCAAAGCCCAACAATCATTCTGGAATTCTTCTTGAGCACCCAATTGAGCACCAAGTTCTGTAGATTCTCCCTTCAGAATATTTTGTGTAACCAATCCATCTTTCTATCCCCAGTGCTTACTCTTCAAGATAAAACCCTTATCATAGCTTGCCTGGACTTCTTTAATATTTCTTAAATAAAATAAACACTAAATATACACATGTTGGGATATGCCAAAGGTATCTTTCCTGCAGAGTCCCCCATTCGGGGTCCTCTTTGGAAACCCCAGACAAGAAGCACTCTTGTTGCAGTCTGAGGGAATGCCCTTCTCGTTTAACCACCGCGAGGGGGATGCCTTTCTGCAAAGTCCACGTAGCCATCATCTCCTTGAGCTCTACATTTTTCTGCAGAAATGCGAGTGTGTTGCTTGTCTTCTTGGAATCAGAGTAACAAAATCCACCCGATGTGGAATCACTTTCTAAACAATTATTTGACAGTCTGTGCCACAAGTCATCATTCTTCACATTTCTATAGCTGAACTTCTTTAAGTAGTGAATAATTCCTTTCCTGAAAGTCTCCTCATTCAGAAAATCCTTGAGCGTATTCAAAATACAAGCTCCCTTGTTGTAGGAAACGGCATCAAACATTTCCTTTATTTGAATAGCAGTTTTTGCTTGATTGGAGATAGGATGGGATGAATTTAATGAATCTCTTTTAATTACTTCAAAACATGTGTTCAAAAAATTGTCATCAAACTGTAGCTCTGGATATGTGATGTTGAGAGAGATAAGTTCCATGTACGTTGCAAAACCTTCATTGAGCCAAATGTCATTCCACCACTCCATTGTAACCAGGTTACCAAACCACTGGTGTGCTAGCTCATGGGCTATGACCTCGGTGACCCAGAGTTTATCAGAAGTAGAAGAGGTCTTGGGGTCAAAGAGCAGTGACGTCTCTCTGTACGTGATGAGGCCCCAGTTCAAAGTCAGGAATGGCAACGAGATCCAGTTTGGGGAGTGGATAGTGGAAAGGCACCCTTGGCATATCCCAGTGACCTACTCCACGAGTTCCTGTCATGCGATTCACAGACACATTCTGAAAGTGAAGACAGATACTCTGGATTTACCTGAGAAGACTGACTGGGCGAAATTCAACGTGGACTCCAATGGCTACTACATTGTTCGTTATGAGGGACAAGGATGGGACGAGCTCACTACGTTGCTGAATCAGAACCACACACTTCTCAGGCCGAAGGACAGACAAGGTCTGATTCACGATGTGTTTCAGCTAGTGAGTGCAGGAAGGCTGACCCTAGACAAAGCTCTTGACCTGACTCGCTACCTCCAACATGAAACGAGCATCCCTCCGCTTCTCAAAGGTCTGGAATACCTAGAATTGTTTTACCGCATGGTGGAAAGAAGGAACATTTCAGATGTCGCTGAAAATCTCAAGCATTACCTTCTCCAGTATTTTAAGCCAGTGATTGACACGCAAAGCTGGGTTGATGAGGGCTCCATCTGGGACAGAATTGTCTTGAAGCTGGCCTGTTACCTGAACCATGCTCTTTGCATCTAGAAGGCAATTCAACTCTTCTCTCAGTGGATGGAATCCAGTGGAAAACTAAATATCCCAACAGATGTTTTAATGGTCATGTATTCTGTGGGGGCTCAGACAACAGCAGGAAGGAATTACCTTTTAGAGCAATATGAACTGTCATTGTCAGGCACTGAAAAAAACAAAATCCTGTATGCACTGTCAACCAGCAAACATCAGGAAAAGTTAATGAAGTTAATTGAACTAGGAATGGAAGGAAAGGTTATCAAGACACAGGACTTGGCAGGTCTTCTTTTTGCGATTGCCAGAAATCCAGAGGGGCAGCAACTAGCCTGGAACTTTGTAAAAGAAAATTGGACCCATCTCCTTAAAAAATTTGATTTGGGGTCATTCCCCATAAGAATGATCGTCTCTGGTACAACATCTCATTTTTCTTCCAAAGATGAGTTGCAGGAGGTGGAACTGTTCTTTGAATCTCTTAAGGCCCAAGGATCACATCTAGGTATCTTTCAAATTATTCTGGAAACCATATCCAAAAATATTAAGTGGCTGGAGAAGAACCTGCCCACCCTGAGGAAATGGTTACTGATTACTACTTAAATGGTCAATAGAAACGGCACATCAGATGCTGTGTCTGTGGGAAGTGGGCAGAGCTCAAGCCAATGTTTCAGACAGTTTAACCTGTAAGATGGAGAAGGCGACAGCACTCTACTCCAGTACTCTTGCCTGGAAAATCCCATGGACGGAGGAGCCTGGGTAGGCTGTGATCCATGGGCTCACAAAGAGTTGGACACGACTGAGCGACTTCACTTTCATTTTTCACTTTCATGCATTGGAGAAGGAAATGGCAACCCACTCCAGTCTTCTTGTCTGGAGAATCCCAGGGACAGTGAAGCCTGATGGGCTTCCGTCTATGGGGTCACACAGAATCGGACAAGACTGAAGTGACTTAGNACCAGGCTCCTCCATCCATGGGATTTTCCAGGCAAGAGTACTGGAGTGGGGTGCCATTTCCTTCTCCAGGGGATCTTCCCGACCCAGGGATGGAACCCAGGTCTCCTGCATTGTAGACAGATGCTTTCCTGTCTGAGCCACCAGGGAAGTCCCTACCTTGTGAAATGTGACTTGAAGTGAAGGCTAGGAGTTGGTTCCTCAGGATGTCCTGTGTTACACTGAGCCTACTTCATGCTACCTTCCTTGTTCTTCAGTTGCTCAGTCATGTTTGACTCTTTGAGACCCCATGGACTGCAACACGCCAGGCTTCCCTGTCCTTCACCATTTCTTGGAGCTTGCTCAAACTCATGTCCATTGAGTCAGTGAGTCATTCAACCATCTTGTCTTCTGTGACAAGAGGAGAACCCCCTTCTCCTGCCTTCAGTCTTTTCCAGCTTCAGGGTCTTTTCCAATGAAGGCTCATCACATAAGATGGCCAAAGTATTGCTACCATCCTAGGATCCTTCAATCAGCAATGCTGGAGGAAGGAGAGCACGGAATTCCCTGTGGTAGAAGACCATTTTCTTCATTCCCACTTCACTTCTCTTGCTTGAGCAGGTTGCTATGCATGCTAGCAGCCCAAACTGTGGTACCTAGCTAGCACTTTTCATAGAAAATATGCTTCCCTTCTACACTGATTCTTGATTCTGGATTCTCTAGATGCAGCACATTTATTATTCATTCAATATATGTAAGCATTATTCCAAGCAACCTTCCTGTCCAGGGTCACAACAGCTTTCCTCCATTGTGCTGTTGTTCAGTAGCTCAGTCGTGTCCAACTCTTTGCAACTCCTTGGACTCCATCGTGTAGGTATGCCAAGATGAACCTTGCTTCTCACCTGCCTCATTCTACTTTCTGTAGAGTTATACACAGGAAATTTATCTCTAGAGGTTGAATGAGATTTGATGGGAACAGAAGGGAAAAGGGGAAGTGTGATGTGGGGACTAATGGACTGAGAGCATAGTTCTCATGTAAAGGAGATGGCCACCTATTTCTTTTTTGGAAGAGAGGAGCCCATATCTTGGGTAAGGGATAAATTGTGAGAGTGACTCAGAGTTTTCTCCTAGTTTCTTTTCTTTTCACAAAAAAATTGTTTCTTTAAGGCTGTGCTGGGTCTTCATTGCTGCATTCAGGCTTTCTGTAGCTGTGGTGGTGAGGGGCTGTTCTTCCTTGTGGTGTGCAGCCTTCTCATTGTGGTGGCTTCTCTTTTTGCGGAGCACTGGCTCTAGGCCTGGGGGCTCAGTAGTTGTGGTGCTTGGGCTTAGTTGCTCCATGGCATGTAGGATCTTCCCAGACTAGGGATCAAATCCATGTCCCCTGCATTGCCAGATAGATTCTTAATCACTGGACCACCAAGGAAATCTTCCTTTAGCGTCTTATCTTAGTCTGTCCACAAACTAATTCTGAGAATGGAATGTCAAGGGAGTGGCCCCAGTGTAGTTAAAAAATTCCTTTAACTCTTAAATAGACTTTGCTTTAATAATTATATTACCTAGTTTATGTGTAACGGAATTACATTATGTGTATGTATATTACCTAGTTATGTGATGATGGAATTTTGCTTCCATAACAAATTATTAGGTATAGTATTACCTAATATGCTTAGAATAGAAACTTAGGAGAAAGTTATGAGTCTCTGACACTCTACTAGTATATTTGATAGGAAATTTCATCTTTTTGAAACTCCTCCCTTGACTTCTGAAACATTATTCTTTTTTGTTCTCACATTAGCTCTCTGATTTTTCTCACTTTTTTTTTTTTTAACTTCTCTTGCTAGTTGTTCTTTGGGGCTCTGTCCTTGATCTTCTCTTCTCAAGGTCCAATCTCTGTCTTTCAGCATTTATTTACCCCTTTAGTCTCACTGTCATGTATGTCTCAATGACTCTTACAACTTTTATCTCTAGCCCTGACTTCTTTCATAGACTACAGACCCTTACAACCTCTATTGAACAGATATTCCTTCCTGGATATGTCTTAAAGAACTAAAACTGAGTATGTCCAAGAATAAACTCATCTTTTATTCCCCCCTTGAGCCCACTTCTCCAGTATGCCCTAGCTCAACAAACAGCATCACTCTTTGCCTATTCAGCACACTCAAAGCCCAAGAATCATTCTGGAATTCTTCTTCTTGAGCACCCAATTGAGCACCAAGTTCTGTAGATTCTCCCTTCAGAATATTTTGTGTAACCAATCCATCTTTCTATCCCCAGTGCTTACTCTTCAAGATAAAACCCTTATCATAGCTTGCCTGGACTTCTTTAATATTTCTTAAATAAAATAAACACTAAATATACACATGTTGGGATATGCCAAAGGTATCTTTCCTGCAGAGTCCTCCATTCGGGGTCCTCTTTGGAAACCCCAGACAAGAAGCACTCTTGTTGCAGTCTGAGGGAATGCCCTTCTCGTTTAACCACCGCGAGGGGGATGCCTTTCTGCAAAGTCCACGTAGCCATCATCTCCTTGAGCTCTACATTTTTCTGCAGAAATGCGAGTGTGTTGCTTGTCTTCTTGGAATCAGAGTAACAAAATCCACCCGATGTGGAATCACTTTCTAAACAATTATTTGACAGTCTGTGCCACAAGTCATCATTCTTCACATTTCTATAGCTGAACTTCTTTAAGTAGTGAATAATTCCTTTCCTGAAAGTCTCCTCACTCAGAAAATCCTTGAGCGTATTCAAAATACAAGCTCCCTTGTTATAGGAAACGGCATCAAACATTTCCTTTATTTGAATAGCAGTTTTTGCTTGATTGGAGATAGGATGGGATGAATTTAATGAATCTCTTTTAATTACTTCAAAACATGTGTTCAAAAAATTGTCATCAAACTGTAGCTCTGGATATGTGATGTTGAGAGAGATAAGTTCCATGTACGTTGCAAAACCTTCATTGAGCCAAATGTCATTCCACCACTCCATTGTAACCAGGTTACCAAACCACTGGTGTGCTAGCTCATGGGCTATGACCTCGGTGATCCAGAGTTTATCAGAAGTAGAAGAGGTCTTGGGGGTCAAAGAGCAGTGACGTCTCTCTGTACGTGATGAGGCCCCAGTTTTCCATGGCGCCACTTGCAAAGTCAGGAATGGCAATAAGATCCAGTTTGGGGAGTGGATAGTGGAAAGGCACCTTTGGCATATCCCAGTGACCTACTCCACGAGTTCCTGTCATGCGATTCACAGACACATTCTGAAACNCGTGATGAGGCCCCAGTTTTCCATGGCGCCACTTGCAAAGTCAGGAATGGCAATAAGATCCAGTTTGGGGAGTGGATAGTGGAAAGGCACCTTTGGCATATCCCAGTGACCTACTCCACGAGTTCCTGTCATGCGATTCACAGACACATTCTGAAACTGAAGACAGATACTCTGGATTTACCTGAGAAGACTGACTGGGCGAAATTCAACGTGGACTCCAATGGCTACTACATCGTTCGTTATGAGGGACAAGGATGGGACGAGCTCACTACGTTGCTGAATCAGAACCACACACTTCTCAGGCCGAAGGACAGACGAGGTCTGATTCACGATGCGTTTCAGCTAGTGAGTGCAGGAAGGCTGACCCTAGACAAAGCTCTTGACCTGACTCGCTACCTCCAACATGAAACGAGCATCCCCCCGCTTCTCAAAGGTCTGGAATACCTAGAATTGTTTTACCGCATGGTGGAAAGAAGGAACATTTCAGATGTCGCTGAAAATCTCAAGCATTACCTTCTCCAGTATTTTAAGCCAGTGATTGACACGCAAAGCTGGGTTGATGAGAGCTCCATCTGGGACAGAATTGTCTTGAAGCTGGCCTGTTACCTGAACCATGCTCCTTGCATCTAGAAGGCAACTCAACTCTTCTCTCAGTGGATGGAATCCAGTGGAAAATTAAATATCCCAACAGATGTTTTAATGGTCGTGTATTCTGTGGGGGCTCAGACAACAGCAGGAAGGAATTACCTTTTAGAGCAATATGAACTGTCATTGTCAGGCACTGAAAAAAACAAAATCCTGTATGCACTGTCAACCAGCAAACATCAGGAAAAGTTAATGAAGTTAATTGAACTAGGAATGGAAGGAAAGGTTATCAAGACACAGGACTTGGCAGGTCTTCTTTTTGCGATTGCCAGAAATCCAGAGGGGCAGCAACTAGCCTGGAACTTTGTAAAAGAAAATTGGACCCATCTCCTTAAAAAATTTGATTTGGGCTCATTCCCCATAAGAATGGTCGTCTCTGGTACAACATCTCATTTTTCTTCCAAGGATGAGTTGCAGGAGGTGGAACTGTTCTTTGAATCTCTTAAGGCCCAAGGATCACATCTAGATACCTTTCAAATTATTCTGGAAACCATATCCAAAAATATTAAGTGGCTGGAGAAGAACCTGCCCACCCTGAGGAAATGGTTACTGATTACTACTTAAATGGTCAATAGAAACGGCACATCAGATGCTGTGTCTGTGGGAAGTGGGCAGAGCTCAAGCCAATGTTTCAGACAGTTTAACCTGTAAGATGGAGAAGGCAACGGCATTCTACTCCAGTACTCTTGCCTGGAAAATCCCATGGACGGAGGAGCCTGGGTAGGCTGTGATCCATGGGCTCACAAAGAGTTGGACACGACTGAACGACTTCACTTTCATTTTTCACTTTCATGCATTGGAGAAGGAAATGGCAACCCACTCCAGTCTTCTTGCCTGGAGAATCCCAGGGACAGTGAAGCCTGATGGGCTTCCGTCTATGGGGTCACACAGAATCGGACAAGACTGAAGTGACTTAGCAGCAGCAGCATACACATGTTGAGGGGCTCCCCCAATTGGTCAAGCAGTAAAAGATCCTCCTGCAATGCAAGAAACACAAGAGACTCAGGTTCGATCCCTGGGTCAGGAAGATCTCCTGGAGGAGGAAATGGCAACCCACTCTGGTATTCTTGTCTGGAAAATTCCATGGACAGAGGAGCCTGGTGGGCTACAGTCCATGGGGTCGCAAAGAGTCAGATGCAACTGAGCATGCATGAGATGAGAAACATGTTGAAGTAAAGGAATCTATCAATATAGAGCTAGAAGTTATTGAAAATCTCAAGGTTTGTTTGCTTTTTACATGAGTTGTTGTCTTCTATATCCTATGCAACTAAGCTCTTTGGAGCTAAACTTTACATTTGTCCCAGTTAAAGTCCATCACAATAGCTTTGTTCATCATACTAGTTTTCTGACCATATTGTTAACTTTGTCATCCATATTGTTTACTTCCCAACTTTATATCATCTCCACATTAAAAAAATTTGCTATTTATTTCAGACATTGAAATAAATGTTGATCAGGAAAAGGCAAAGGACAGAGATTTAACAATAGGCCAAGGATATTTGGTGCCTCCCAGGTGGTGCCAGTGGTAAAGAATCTGCCTGCCAGTGCAAGAGATTCAAGACGCAGCTTTGGTCACTGGGTTGGGAAGATCCCCTGGAGGAGGAAATGGAAACCCATTCCAGTACTCTTGTCTGGAAAATTTCATGGACAGAGGAGCTTAGCGGGCTATAGTCTATATGAGTTCACAAAGAGCTGGACATGACTGAGTGAGCACACACACACACACACAAGGATATTTTACTCAAATCTCATGTCAAGTAAAATTCCCTCATGTTAAGTTTACTTGCATACCTATTTGTAGAACTCTATTCTCATCAAGGACACGTTTTGTATCTTGTCTGTAAAAAATCATTCAACTTTTCTTTAACGTCTTGTTGAAACCAATATAAATTGTGGCTATAGTATTTACTTAATCCACAATTTCAAAGATTGTATAAAATGTAAATGAATTTGGGAAAACTTATTCTTAGAAAACATTTGTTGGATTTTATACAACTTTCACTTCCTTTTAAAGATGTTTAAACCATAAAGAACTTAGAAAATGAAAAAAATATATAATCCCAGTTATTTTAAAATAACTACCATTATAGTGGATTTTGTTCAAGTCTTTTTGAGAAACATGCTCTTCTATAGTTAATAGTGTACATAAAATTTGTAGGCATTTAAAAAGTTTATTCTGCTTGGTTTCCAATGTAGCCTCAGTTTACATACATTTGGTGGCTCAGATGGTAAAGAATCTGCCTGCCATGCAGGAGAGCCTGGTTCGATCACTGTGTTGGGAAGATTACCTGGAGAAGGCCATGGCAACTCACTCCAGTATTCCTGCCTAGGGAGTCCATGGATAGAAGACCCTGGCCATCTACCAGTCCATGGGGTTGCAAAGAGTTGGACATGACTGAGTGACTAGCACGTGCACACACACACACATACACAGACATGACAGTCCATTCCATGACTGAATCACTCATTTTAAAACACACCCAAATTACTAGGTCTTTGTATAGCTTTCAATTTTTAAAAATATAAATAGAGTTTGTAAGCATAGATTTTTCTTCATCTTTTTCATGGATACATCTCAGAAACTGTACATTTGGGTCAGTTTTCTGGTCCCTAAATTAAAAGACGCTTACTCCTTGGAAGAAAAGTTATGACCAACCTAGATAGCATATTCGAAAGCAAAGACATTACTTTGCTGACTAAGGTCCATCTATCTAGTCAAGGCTATAGTTTTCCCAGTAGTCATGTATGGATGTGAGAGTTGCACTGTGAAGAAGGCTGAGCACCGAAGAATTGATGCTTTTGAACTGAGGTGTTGGAGAAGACTCTTGAGAGTCCCTTGGACTGCAAGGAGATCCAACCAGTCCTTTCTGAAGGAGATCAGCCCTGGGATTTCTTTGGAAGGAATGATGCTAAAGCTGAAACTCCAGTACTTTGGCCACCTCATGCGAAGAGTTGACTCATTGGAAAAGACTCTGATGCTGGGAGGGATTAGGGGCAGGAGGAAAAGGGGACGACAGAGGATGAGATGGCTGGATGGCATCACTGACTCGATGGACGCGACTCCAAGTGAATTCCGGGAGTTGGTGATGGACAGGGAGGCCTGGCGTGGTGCGATTCATGGGGTTGCAAAGAGTCGGACTCGACTGAGTGACTGAAGTAAACTGAACTGAATACAAATGTCTGTATTAGTCAGGTAGACTTGTGTTATGCTATAGTAACCATTGCATATACCCTAATCTCATTTATTTAACAGGAAACAAAACTTTTAAATGTCAGTGACTTACCACAGTTAAGTTTTTTACTCATATCAATTCTGCTGTGTGTATCAAGGCTCTCCAGGGTATTTCTCTTCAAAGAGCCAACTCAGGGTTTCAAGATGGTTCCATCTTGGCCTCCATGATTACAGTGGTGGGAAAAGAACTTGAGGTTGTGCAGGGACTTTTTATTGCCTCCACTCATCAGCTGCACTCACAATTTCACTGTTCATAACTAGTTATATCAGCCACATGCACAAAAAATAAATAAATAAAACAGAACCATTGTCTCACATCATACAGAGAAATCAACTCAAAATGGATTAAAGACTTGAATGTAAGGCCTGAAACTATAAAAGTCCTAGAAGAAAACATAGGCAGTATGAACTCTGACATTGGTATTAGCAATGTCTTTCTAGATACGTTTCCTTAGGCAAGAAAAGCAAAAGCAAAAACAAACGTGATTATATCAATCCTGAAATTTTCTGCACAGCAAAGGAAACCATCATCAAAATGAAAAGACAACAGAATGGAAGAAAACATTATATATCCTATATCTATATCCAGATTCTATATCTGATAAGGGAGTAAGATCCAAAATATATAAAGAACACATATAACTCAACAACAAAACACAAATAACCCAATTAAAAATGTTTCCAAAGAAATACAAAGGGCCAATGGGCACATAAAGTTCAGTTCAGTTGCTCAGTCACGTCCAACTATTTGTGACTTCATGAACCACAGCATGCCAGGCCTCCCTGTCCATCACCAACTCCCGGAGTTCACCCAAATCCATGTCCATTGAGTTGGTGATGCCATCCAACCATCTCATCCTCTGTTGTCCCCTTCTCCTCCTGCCCTCAATCTTTCCCAGCATAAGGGTCTTTTCAAACGAGTCAGCTAAAAAGATGTTCAATATCACTAGTTAGGAAATGCAAATCAAAACCACAATGGGATATCACCTCAAACCTGTTAGAATGGGTATTATAAAAATGCAAGAAATGACAAATGTTGCAAACAATGTGGAGGAAAGGGAACCCTGGTATATTGTTGGCGGGACTGTAGTTGGTGTAGCTACCATGGAAAACAGTATGGAGATTCCTCAAAAAGTTAAGACTAAAATTATCATATGATACAGCCATGATACTTCTGGGCATTTATCCAAAGAATGTGAATCCACTAATTTGAAAAGATACAGGCACCTTTCTGTTCATCATGGCATAATTTATGATAGCCAAGATATGGAAACAACCTACAAACCCATTAATGGATGAATGGACAAAGAAGGTGTGGTATATATAGATACACAATGGAATACTGATGAATCATAAAAAAGACAAAATCTTGCCACGTGTGACAACATGGATGTACCTTGACAGTTAGTTCTAAGTGAAATAAGTCAGAGGCAAAAAGATAAATATCATAAGATTTCATTCAGACGTGGAATATAAAAATCAAATAGATAAAATAAATGAACAAACTAAACCAAATAAAAACAAACATGTAGATACAGAGAACAGAATAGTGGTTACCAGAGGGGAGACATGGGTAAAAGGGATCAACTATATGGTGATGATGGAAACTAAATTTTCCATGGTGGGCAAGCTGTAGGGCCTACAGAAATGGGAATATAATGTTCTACACGTGAAACATATATAATGTTATAAAACAAGGTTACCCCAATGAAAAATAAATCTCGGGACAACCCTGACAGTCCAGGAGTCAAGATTCTGTGCTTCCACTGCAGGGGGCATAGGTTTGATCCCTCGTTGGATCAAGAGAACTGAGGTCCCACATGCTGTGCAATGTGGCCAACAAAACAAAACAAAAACAATCCTTAAAAAAATCTGAAAAAAAAAAAAACAACCAAGCAAACTAGTGTGTCCCCCCAATAGCTGCAGTGGGTGCTGGGAAATGTGTCCTCTGTGTGTCCAGGACAAGGAGAACATCACTACTGGGGAGCATCAAGTTCTACTCCAGTGGAGTGGCTTTGCATCACCTCAATTTAGCTTAGCTAGAACTACATTTCCCAGAATCCCCCCTCTCAGAGGATTAAAGGTTACTTTTGACCACAGAAAGTATTTTCCTGAGATATGGAAGGTGGGAATGAAACAAGAGTTATTCAGAAGGAGTAGACACAGCTACCACTGAAACCTGATCTTCTGCTCATGATACTGGTTCGAACAGTGGCGAGACATGACAGTCTTCCATTTTCCAGCTCCCATCAGACCTCCTTCAGCTTCTCTGAGTCCTGGGTCAGATGCATTCCGTTCCACGGTGAAGGCCACCAGCTTTTTATGCCACTGAGTTTGGAGGTTGTGAGAGCCAGATGCAAACCTTAAGTTTGTCCTCCTGGGTTGTAATTTGTTCTTGCCCTTCCATGCCTCACACTCAGCTTTTTTTCCTGACCTCCAGCCCCCCTGACTTAGTGATTTTAAACTCAACCGCCGATGCTGTGGCAGCAGGCTTCCGCACAATTCTTCACTACAACTCTGTGTGCATGCCGAGTGCGTGCTAAGTCACTTCAGTTGTGTCCGACTCTCTGTGACCCCATGGACTGTAGCCCTCCAGCATCCTCTTTCCATGGGATTGTCCAGGTAGGAATACTGGAGTGGGTTGCCATGCCCTCCTCCAGCGGATCTTCCTGACCAGGGATCAAATCAATGTTTCTTTAGTCTCTTGCATGGGAGGCAGGTTCTTTACCACTAGCGCCAGTTAGGAAGTCCCCTTTCCTATAACTGCATGAGGTCAAATCCTTAAAATAGATCTCTCAGTCCATGTCACCCAACCTGGTTTTTCTTTTCCCATAAAACCCTGAAAGATCTAAAATACATCAATATATTTAATACAACTAGGTGTACTTTTAAGGTATTGTGTTCACAAATTTTTCTATTAGAAGATACTGCTGAAAAGATCAGGATTACACACAAAAAAATCTGATCTATGTCGAAAGAGAAGGAGCAGGTTATGGCAGACAAAATGGCAGATACAACTGTCCACAGTGAAGACAATTATAAAAACAGGCAGCAGCCTCAGTGGCAACTTTTTCCCTGTGCAGATTTGAGCTGAGAAGACTTGAGGAGGAAGCACTGAGGTGGATTATAGAGGAAATTCATACCTGTATCTACATTTCCACAGCTGTGAGAACAGTTCTACCTGGAGCTGATTTTACTCCAAGGACCAGAGGGAAAAGGAAACAGGCTAATCAAGGCAGAAATCCACACTGACGTGCAAAGACCAGAATCTTCTGTTAGATCCAGCCTAACTATGTTCAACAATTCATTACTGTCGTCAATTTTCTACTGTGATCTAGTTTGGTCTCTGTGTTTCTGTGATCCATGCAGCAGTTTCCCTGAGAAATGCCAGTGCCTGCTTTCAGGGAGGGACATAGGAGTGGTTCGAGTACACAGATTTCTGGCCTGCAGATTTCTGTGCTCTGAAGACTTGGCTTCCTAGGACTTCCTCAAAGCACTGTGGTTGAGTCAAACGCAGGGTGACTTTCCAGTGTCCATGACGCTCCCCACCACGTGTATCCTCCGTTTGTGTCAATTTCTCTCACTGGAAGAAGAACTCATTGTTCAGTTTCCCTCCCAAAGCCTTTCCTCAGATCTCAAACAAAACAAAACAAAACAATTCTTGTCACCCAGCTTCAAGGACACTGCAAAATGTCCACGTGAGCAGAGAATTCTCTTCGTGGTTTGCACGTGATTCATGCAAGTCATTTTGATTTCAGCTGTGCCATGCTCCGGGGGTTAAGAAGTAGGAAATTCTGGATGACCATATGATCTGTGCCCACGGAGCCCCTGCTGGGTGTCAGCACAATGTTGATATACTAGAAGGTGCTGGCCAACTGGGGTGCTGGCCAATTCCCAGTAAGCATTGGGCACAATGGCCCACTTGAACTATCTTACCAATGCGGTTCAAGTTGCCAAAGTTTTGTCCCCCAAGTCACCATGTAAAATAGCAATAGTAATGATTTTCATACCAATACATTATTTAGAAACATTAAAAAATGACAAAGCCCTTGAAGTATCACACACAAAAAAAGTTTTACAAATTCAACTTTAATAATAATTTATAAGTTATACTTATCTGGTCTTGACATATATTAGAATCATACTTTTTGAGGCAAATATAGCAATCTTCTACTGCAGGGGGAAAAAAGGCTTCTGGTGAAATGAGAAAAACTGGTACGATACTTTCCTACATTACTCAAGTCTGTGGAAACACTCAGTTCAGAGGTGAAATCTGGCTTCGTTTTCAGATTTCTTGAGTTTCACATGCATTTTAGCTCCTCTGCTCCATTTTGGTGTAGTGTACTTTCTTCTACTGAATGGTGTAGGTTTACCAACAATTCTTTCAGAGATAACAAATGAGTGACTGTGCTTAGTTGCTCAGTCGTGCCCAACTCTTTATGACCCCACGGACTGTAGCCTGCCAGGCTCCTCTGTCTATGGGGATTCTCTAGGCAAGAATACTGGAGTGGGTTGCCATGCCCTCCTCCAGGGGATCTTCTGGAGCCAGGAATTGAACCAGGGTCTCCTGCATTGGGATTCTTTACCAGCTGAGTCACCAATGACTAGAGAGCCTCAACTGGCCTCAGGTATTTTCTTTAGAGTGGAATTAGGTGTCAAATTTGTAAACAGAAAGCTCCCCACATTAGCAGACACATACTAGTATATACAGAATGGATAAACAAGGCCTTACTGTATAGCACAGGGACCTATATTTAATATCCTGGGATAAACCATGATGAAAAGAATATGAAAAAATGTACGTATATATATACCTGAAGCACTTTGTTGGACAGTAGAAATTGACATAACACTGTAAATCAACTATACTGCAATAAGATAAACTAAAAAAAAGAAAGCTCCCCATGGGTTTCCCCTTCCCTACATACGATGTGCCCCTCACAACTGCATTCATGCAAGTCACTTTTCTGGTTCCTGTGGGCACCTGTGCTTAAGATGCCTGCTGCACCCCCTTTTCACACTGCATTGAATGTCAGGGCTTCCTGGAACAGGTCTGTGGGTCGGAATATGCTGCTTTGCGATTCTGTAAAGATTTAAGGACTGCTGGAGGGAACACACCTCTTACGGAGGCTCTCCACAAAGCCCTGTTCTTTGCATGTTTAAGGGTTATCTCTTGAGACTGTAATCTGTTAAATCATTATACCTGCACAATATTTACTTATGTCCCAATCTACTGGGTCCCTGGAGGGTAAGCCCTGTTCATCCTACTATCTACCCTTTACTCTGTTTTTCCCCNTGCGATTCTGTAAAGATTTAAGGACTGCTGGAGGGAACACACCTCTTACGGAGGCTCTCCACAAAGCCCTGTTCTTTGCATGTTTAAGGGTTATCTCTTGAGACTGTAATCTGTTAAATCATTATACCTGCACAATATTTACTTATGTCCCAATCTACTGGGTCCCTGGAGGGTAAGCCCTGTTCATCCTACTATCTACCCTTTACTCTGTCTTTCCCCTAATCATACTATGTTATTACTAGCTCAGTTGTGTCTGACCCTTGGCGACCCCTGGACTGTAGCCTGCCAGGCTCCTTTGTTCATGAAATTTCCCAGGCAAGAATACTGGAGTGGGCTGCCATTTCCTCCTACTGGAGATCTTCCATCCCCAGGGATTAAATCCAAGTCTCCTGCTTTGGGAAGGTGGGATCTTCACCACTGAGGCACCAGAGAAGTCCTTCCCCTAATCACAGTGAAGTCCCAATGTGCACTTTCCCTCCCCAAGTCTCTAGATCCCCAATTTCTCTGCTTATTCTCAGTCCTGGGGCATGGGGACAGAGGGTGGACCCTTTGGCATAACTGCTTCTAATAAAACAACTATAAACTAAAAAGAACAACCAAAACAATGAGTTATGAGCTAAGAATATGGAAAAAAGCAAACAGTTCTGACTTGAGCAGAATATCTTCCTGATTTATCAATAATCCACTAGAAAATGCATCCTCATCACCAACAGAAAAGTTTCAGTATGCAAGAAAATAAGCCCTTGTCTAAACAAACTTTTAAAAGGTAAAATATGTTAATTTTACATGTATAAAATTTATTTTTTAGTATTATAGTCTTAAAACATACCTGCATGAAACTCTTGGGCTTCAGAGTGGACTATGTAGGGGAATCAAATCCTTTTGAAATGAAAAATTATGTTCTGCAGAAACTGATACTTTTAAGCCAATATGGGTTTTAATAACTAAACAGTAAAACATTTCTCTTAACATCAAAATCAAAGATGATCGTACTTATTTTAATATCACTATATAAATATGAGAACGTTAATTGACACTTGTCTAGGTCAAATATTCCAGTTGCATTAACAAATATCTATAAAACGAATATAAATTTATAGTGAATGTCATGATTATCTGCTTCATCATTAATTTAATAGCCTGAAAGCTACCTCTTTTGTTTGCTTTCGTTTACTTTACTTTAATAATCTCAAAGTATTGAGGAAGGAAAGAAGAAAAACACAACTGAGCAATATTTCAATTTTGATTAAATAAGAGTCTGGTTAGTTGCAATCCCTTCTGAATACTTCTCAGAGGAGAAATCATACTGTGATATGGTGACTTGCCACTCCACAGTGGTTGGAGAGGTTAGGCCATTTCTTGATAGCAGGTACATATCCAATGACTCATTCTCCCTTAAAAAAATGTGTAAGAAAAAAGTAGGCAGTTCATCTGAGAGGCTGCTCTCATCTGTACCAACTAATTTTTTTTCTTGATGCTGGGACATCCATCAGAAACATGTTAGACTGTGCTCAACAGAAACAGGTTCTGACACTGCAATATTGCCACTATTTACTACTCTACTCTGCCTGTGAAACTTTCTGCCTGCCTAGTTAAAATACTTTTAAAAGGGTACTTTTCATCTAATACTGTTAATAACAAGAAGGGCCTTATTTTGTGGTTTTTAAAAATGGCTGCTTTGGCCTACATCAGTTTTGGTGAAGCCATTTAAAAATCAGGATGTGATATGGTTTAAAGTTTTAGTGAAGCATTGGGACTGAATGACAGTAGAATTTCTCATATATTCACTGAATGCCCAGTGGGTCCGAGGCTCTGTGTTGCATATAGCTCAGTTTCTGAGTATCACTTGATCGTGATCCTTCAGGGACCAGTCCAGAAAAATACTATCA
>SJYA01000936.1:2604967-2737108 GCA_006410615.1 Neotragus moschatus | reverse complement strand
GCTTAAACTACATTCAAATAATCCAAAAGCTTTAAAAAGAGGCATAGCAAATTCTGTCCAGACCTTAAACCTTGGTGGTAATAACACGAGAGTTTAAAAGGCAATATTTCATTCTTTTGGGGGCAGCAACCAGAAAAGGTCAGCTTGCTGAGCATCTCCCAGAGTCTGGTGTCAGTGCCTTGCTCTCTCACCATACGGCGGTTCTCCTAACACTTTCATGATGTGAATTTTGCTTTAGCATTCTAAAGGCATAGTCTCTGAGACGAACACAGGCATGGCAGGTTATTTTCTCCCTCTACAAATTCTGCTTGCATAATTTAACATAAAAACAATTTGAGAAAGAGATTATTATCTTTTTACCTTTTGCAAAGCTCTTACTGATAGAGTTTAAAATATGCAATTGAAACGTTGTATTTTCTGGAGTATTCAATACATTTCTTGGATTGTTTTCCTAACTGCAGGAATAGAATAAATAAAACCACTCAGTTCTTAAGCACAGCAAACATGAATCAAATAGCTTTTACTCCATATTTATAAAAGGCAATGCCATCATCATAAGTTTCTCTGTATTTCCTGTCACCTTTAAGCATTTTCATTTGTTAATCTCAATGTATTTCAATAGCACACATACGTTCTCAAAAAATTCTTCTCTGGGGCTTACTTGTCAGCTTTTTTGTTCCCAAATCTTTGATAGTCTTAGTCTCTATATGATTTGAAACATGATGTTAACAAGTCATATGAAAGCCTCCTTTTGTGCTCCGTATTGACAAGAGTCCCTCTGAATCTGGGAGAAAGCAGTCATATTCCAGTCGTGTTGTCAGCTGAGGGACATAAGCTCCAAAGCACTAGTTCCTAGGGCCATAAATCCATTGTGTTCCATGTTATAAATAAGGAAATTGCCTGTGATGGCTACGATTTGAAAGCATTCACATTTTTTCTTTGCAGCTCTCATTTTTAATCTTTTTCATTATTTCCCTTAGTAAAACTTAGCCACCAAAATATGACTTCCTGTATCACTGACCCAGATGCCATAATTAAAAGAAAGCCATTCCAACCAACCATGACAAAGGTTTCAGTGAGCATTAAAGACAAAACAGAGCCTTATCAACTCAGCCAAAGGTAGTTCTCTCCGCCCTGCATCCCTTTCCCCGCTACCTTCCCCCTCCTCTCGCTGTCCATTTGAGCAAGCGGCTTCACTCTGCATTAAGAATGCGTGATGTGTGCTTTCTAGCGGCTGCATTTTAAGTTTGGTCTTCTCAACCATGAAAAACACAGTTAAAAATTGTTCTCAGNCCTGTATCACTGACCCAGATGCCATAATTAAAAGAAAGCCATTCCAACCAACCATGACAAAGGTTTCAGTGAGCATTAAAGACAAAACAGAGCCTTATCAACTCAGCCAAAGGTAGTTCTCTCCGCCCTGCATCCCTTTCCCCGCTACCTTCCCCCTCCTCTCGCTGTCCATTTGAGCAAGCGGCTTCACTCTGCATTAAGAATGCGTGATGTGTGCTTTCTAGCGGCTGCATTTTAAGTTTGGTCTTCTCAACCATGAAAAACACAGTTAAAAATTGTTCTCAGAGCTAAACCACTCAACATCTTGGCACTTGGTTGTTTTTAACTTTTCAACAATAGGCACTGTTCACTCCCCTCCGTCTCGGTCCTTTATTCAGTGATCAGGCAGCCACTGATGAAAGGCTAGTCACGGCTGCCCCCATGGTATCAGTGTGGTGGCATGTGATGATTCACATGGGGTGTGTTTGATCCGAGAAAGCCCAGTCTCTGCTTATTCTTCCTTTGTTCTGTCATCTGGGGGGAAAAAGAGAGTGTATTAAGCTGATTTTTTCTCACTCCTTCCCAGCGCTGGTGGAACACACAGTGTTGGGTGAATATTTCCCAGTGAATATTTATTGAAAAAGGGAAAATATTTTTTAAACTGAATTTCCATAGGCAGAGAAACACAGCAAACCCCTCTCTGTGGTTAAGAAAGAGGAACCATAGTTCTTTTAAAGCAGCCCCTGCTTGTCACATATCATCACTGCCATCACCTTAGTCATTTTAAAAGTGACCACAGTTACTTTTGATACTATTTTTACTAAGACTAACAATCTTACATGATGAAGGGGTTGACTGTAGCACTGAAATGATAGATACTAATGACGAGCTGCTTTTCTGGTGGACTTAATAATTACTGTGATGGCAGAATATACGATTTCTTATCAGAAAGTCCAAAGCGGTCCCTGTCTTTCAGTATTTGTTCCTTCTTTCCCTGTTCCACAGCAGAAGTGTTACACAAGATGCGTGTGATAAGCAGAAGCAGCCTCTGCTTGCCGAGAGGTGCTTCTTACAACATAGCGTGGGGTTTCTTTACCGTGTTTTACAGTCCCATGGATAACAATCTCACTGCCAGGATTCTCCAGTCTCTCCCACTCACAGTGGTGAAAGATTTCCCATCACCACCACCCAGCTCCATCTCCGAAGGGTACCCACCTGCTCCTTGAGCTCTGCCAGCTGACCGGACAGCTGTTTGACCAGACTCATGGTGGACTCCAGCTTTTCCTGCAGGTTCCGAATCTCGTTTTGCTCACTGTCACCTTCATTGCTAACAAGGGACATGGCTCGCATCCGAGGAAACCAGTCCAAATTCTTCTCCTAAAAGCAAATAGATGTGCAGGAACAAGGGAATAAATATGGAAGGGAGCCTGAAGTTATGTAAAGAATGTTTAGAAGGGTTCATTATTATTAACATTTTGGAGAAGAAAATGGCAAGCGTGGACAGAGGAGCCTGGTGGGCTACAGTTCATGGCATCTCACAAAGTCGGACACAACGGAGCAACTGAACACATTCTTAGCACTTTCAAAGCAAAAGGTACTCTTTCTGCCCAGGGGTGGGAAGAGGTTGAGGGTGGGAATGAAGTGAGGGTTCCACATTAGTCTTCATGAGCTGAGGGAAGATTTTAAATATTGGAACGAATTTCTTACGGTCTACCCCGGAGGTCCCAGGCAAAGCATTTAGGACAGCATCCTGCACCCTGAAGGCAATTAGTGAATCTTGATGAATGATGAGCTAGGCTTTGGAGGCTGAGAAGAGCAGATCCAAATGTGTGTGGGGACAGTAAAGGCCTGAGCTGTTTATCCTCCCTACCCAATCCCTGCCCTGGCACAGAGCAAAAAGGGGTGGCGGAATAGGAGGAGATAAAATACATGTTTCACTTCCAGGTGCCCACGCCCATTTACCTCCCACTTCCCCAAGACAGGCTCTGGGGAAGAGGGAAGTGGGAGGGCATGGCCCTGGGTTACCCTGTCTGCTCCTTCTGGAAACATTTTATTACAGTGGGGATGGGACTTTAGAGTTAGACTTCCCCAGAGGGCAACAGCGAGTGCCACTTCTGTTTTTCCAGGCTGCCTGAGAGTGTAGGAGTGTGTGTGTGTAAGTGCACGTGTGTGTGTGTGTGTGTGTTCCCTCCATTGTGGTAAAAACAGATGGTTACCAAGATACATCTCTTGAAAATTCTTCCTGATTGCTCAACATCATAGAATCCCTGTGAATTACTTGTATCCCATCTTTCAATCCTCAAGAAAGTTTCCCATTTTACAGATGAGGAATTGAGCAGTCCCAAGAGTTTAATTACCCTCATCATAAGCTAGGAATTGGCAGAGCTAGGGTTTGAAGGCAGGTTAGCCTTTTGGCTGGGTTTCCCTGGTGGCTCAGCAGTAAAGAATCCACCTGCAATACAAGAGTCCCAGGTCTGATCCCTGGGTTGGAATCCAACACAGGAGGGGATGGCAACCTACTCCCGTATTTTTTCCTGGAGAATCCCATGGACAGAGGAGCCTGACAGGCTACAGTCTGTGGGGTTGCGGAGTCAGACGTGACTGAGCAGGCACACAAGCCTTTTAGCCACTGATCAGGAATCCCAGTCTATATTTACCTATTTCCTTAAATCACCTTCTCCCAGTATCCCTTCCTGTAAGATTCTTTCCACTCCAGAAAAGCCCATTGCAGTGGCTACAAAGGTGTCTGCCTAGCTGATGCCTAGAACAAGAGCCAGAAGAGTTCTTTCTCCCCCTAAGGGGAAAGGGGAAACGTCCAACCTCCGTACCTTGGCACTTTTGTCTAAATCTCATCTGGCCCTTTGGTTGGTTTCTTTGGTAGTTGTTAGTCAGAAAACAATACATTCTTTATAGTTCCTGACCCCCAATGGCAGTGGAAAGGGCTGATAGAGGATAGGATAAAATATTCAAGAGAGTTAAGCTGCATTTAAACAGCTGTAGCTAATCAGCATTTCAAAGGAGAATGGTAACTTATTCTGAAGTGCAGAGTGACATCCAGATTCATTCGATTAGTGCTTCAACATCTATTGCCAGGTATTTAAAGATGAAAATCAGGTAAGACAAAACGTTTGCTCTCAAGGAGCTTGTGGCTTAGGACAGCCCTCCATGAAAAGTGGACTGGGTAATCTGCCTATCATAATTCCCTGGGGTGACTTGTAAAAATAGCAGATTTCAACCCCACCACCTCTTATGAAATTAGAACCTCCTAGGGGGCCTGCCTGATTTGTATGTGCACTAAAGTTTAAGAAGTTCCATCTATGGAGACATAGATTAACGAGAACCACTAGGGTAGTGGCAGGGTAGGGAGATGGAGTAAAGAGGAAAGATCTGAAGTAGCTGCCATAAGGAATGGGAAAAGTGAAAAATGAAAGTGTTAGTCGCTCAGTTGTGTCTGATTCTTTGCAACCCCATGAACAGGCTCCTCTGTCCATGGGATTCTCTAGGCAAGAATGCTGGAGTGGTCATTTCCTTCAACAGGAGATCTTCCAGACCCAGGGATCGAACCCAGGTATCCTGTCTTGCAGGCTGATTCTTTACCGCCTGAGCCACTGGGGAAAAGAAGCTAAATAGGGACCACTGAATGCTTGCAGGGTGGAGTGGGAGACCCTATCTTGGAATGACTCCATCAGATATCAGGGCTCCCCAACAGCCCAAGTGGTTGTGCAGCTGAGGCCAAGAGCGGGACTGATACAAGATGGTGTGTCCCCCACAAAGGGCATCAGAATGACAAAGGTATTGGGAAGCTAGGTATGTCAGCAGAGCAGTGGCTGGTGTGAGGAACACTAGTGTGTGGACTGGTAGGAGGGATGGATAGTAAACAGACAATCTAGTGAACTCCAGTTCTCTTATCTATTTATAATCTGTATTATCTACTGTACTATCTCTTATCTGAATTTTACAAATGCAGAAACTGAGGCTAGCAAGCACAAGCCGGAATCAAGATTGCCGGGAGAAATATCAATAACCTCAGACATGCAGATGACACCATCCTTATGGCAGAAAGCAAAGAAGAACTAAAGAGCCTCTTGATGAAAGTGAAAGAGGAGAGTGAAAAAGTTGGCTTAAAACTCAACTTGCAGAAAATTAAGATCATGACATCTGGTCACATAACTTCATGGCAAATAAATGCGGAAACAGTGGAAACAGTGAGAGACTTTATTTTTTGGGCTCCAAAATTACTACAGATGGTGATTGCAGCCATGAAATGAAAAGACGCTTGCTCCTTGGAAGAAAAGTTATAACCAACCTAGACAGCATATTAAAAAGCAGAGACATTACTTTGCCAACAAAGGTCCATATAGTCAAAGCTATGGCTTTTCCAGTAGTCATGTATGGATGGGAGAGTTTGACTATAAACAAAGCTGAGCACCGAAGAATTGATGTTTTTGAACTGTGGTGTTGGAGAAGATTCTTGAGAGTCCCTTGGACTGCAAGGAGATCCAACCAGTCCATCCTAAAGGAAATCAGTCCTGAAATTCATTGGGAGGACTGAAGCTGAAACTCCAATCCTTTGGCCACCTGATACAAATAACTGACTCACTGGAAAAGAAACTGACGCTGGGAAAGACTGAAGGCGGGAGAAGAAGGGGATGAGAGAGGATGAGATGGTTGGATGGCATCCATGATTCAATGGACATGTGCTTGAGTAGCCTGCGGGAGCTGCTGATGGACAGGGAGGCCTGGCGTGCTGCAGTCCATGGGGTTGCAAAGAGTCGGACACGACTGAGCGACTGAACTGAACTGAACTGAGGCTAGCAAATTATTTTGCTGGAAGCTCAACCCAGACCTGTCTGTATCTAGGCCTTCTGGCGAGAAAGGAGACTGTGGACAGAAAGTCGAAGAATAATAATGTAGGATAACTTCAGGAAATAAAAATACTAGAGTAAGAAAGTCTGAGATATAATAAAATATCAGTAAATTTGGGGAGTTAGTATATCATGGGTATAGTTGGAGAACTTTAGTTGCAGAAGATGAAACATTTCTGGAGATAGACAGTGGGGATGTTTGCATAACGATGTGAATGTACCGAATGCCACAAAACTCTACACATAAAATGGATTAAATGGGGCTTCCCAGGTGGTTGAGTGGCTAAGACTCTATGTTTACAATGCAGAGGGCCTGGGTTCAATCCCTGATCAGGGAACTAGCTCCCACATACTGCAAATAAAAGCTCCCAAATGCCTTAACTAAAAAGAGAGTCTGTATGCCACAACGAACACTGAAGATCCTGCATGTTATAAGTAAGATCCAGTGTAGCCAAAAAAAAAGTTAAAATGATATGCATAACGTATGCTCAGTCACTCAGCCATGTCCTACTCTTTGTGACGCCATGGACTGTAGCCCACCAGGCTCCTCTGCCCATGGGATTTCCCAGGCAAGAATACTGGAGTGAGTTGCCATTTCCTTCTCCAGGGGATCTTCTGGACCCAGGGATCAAATCTGAGTCTTTTGCGTCTCCTGCATTGGCAATGGCACCCCACTCCAGTACTCTTGCCTGGAAAATCCCATGGACAGAGGAGCCTGGAAGGCTGCAGTCCATGGGGTCGCGAAGAGTCGGACACGACTGAGTGACTTCACTTTCACTTTTCACTTTCATATATTGGAGAGGGAAATGGCAACCCACTCCAGTGTTCTTGCCTGGAGAACCCCAGGGACAGGGGAGCCTGGTGGGCTGCCGTCTGTGGGGTCACACAGGGTTGGACACGACTGAAGTGACTTAGCAGCAGCAGCAGCATTGGCAGGTGGATTCTTTACCACTAGTGCCACCTAGGAAGCCCAGGATGGAACAGAAAGGTTTGACAGCCTCAGATGGCTGGCTGGATCTGGGCTGAGGAGGTACCAGGATCATGATGGAGATGGCGAAAACCTCAGCTTTTAGAACATTTCCAAGAGGAAAAGAGACAAAACCCTGTTCTAATACTTAGCTCACTGGAAAAGACCCCGCTGGTGGGAAAGATTGAGTGCAGGGGAAGTCGGCGATAGAGGATGAGACGGATAGATGGCATCATCAACTCAATGGACAGGAGTTTGAGCAAACTCCAGGACATAGTGGAAGACAGGGAAGCCTGGCATGTTGCAGTCCAGGGGACTGCAAAGAGTAGGACACGACTGAGCGACTGAACAACAACAATGCTTAGCAAAGGTAACATGGGTGAGATGGAAACTGTCTCCAAACAAACTGCTATCATAGGTATCTCAGAGGCCAGGTCAGCTCAGTCCACAGTCTCTTGCTTTTGAGGAAACAAAAGCAGTTCTCAGGGGACCGCTGTCCTAGCCGGTTGGGCCACGGGACTCTTTTCCTTACACATTCTTTCTTCACTTGTTCCTTTGTTCATGGATTCATTGACTAATTCTTCCTTGTTGACCCTGTCTGTGCTAGGCACCGGGAGAACAATAGGGAGTCAAACCCAGTGAGATTCTCGTGCTGGTGGATTTGATAGTGATAGTCTAGGTGGAGGATAAGACTTCAGTCAAAGATGGTGAAAATAACGACAAATCGGACTTAAGTGCTGGGGAGGAAAGTTACCTGGCTCCACTGTCCTTTCTCCTAAGCTTCCCAAAATCATTCTCTCTCCTAACCGTCTGGTTTCTCTCATCTTTCTTCCTTTCACTGCCTGTATCTTTCTCTGTGTATGTTTGCCTGGTTCTCAGCCTTTTCTCTACTCATTTTATACCATTTCAGTCCTCTTTTTCTCTGTATACCAACTGACTATAACCTGAAACTAAACTATAATGTGTCATTAAGATTTTTTTTCAATATTGAATGCTTTCTGATTCCTTTTCTTAATTTTTAGGAACCTGACTTGAATGCCTTGCATCTCACTAAAACAGCAAAAAATTAGCACACTAAATTAATTACCTTTTGTCCTCTTTCTACAAAAAAGCCACCCTTTTAAAAATAAATGTTCACAACGGATTCCTCCTAGTACAGAAAGTGTATTCTTTTCACTAAAAGTAACTCAAATCCAAACAAGTTCTTAGAATAAATGCTGCCCGTGGCTTTTCACAGAAAGTGGTTTCCAGTGAAAATATCCCAAGCTTCCTCTCTCTGCTCCAATGTCACAAGGAGCAGCTTTCACAGGAGGCTCAGCCTGAGCAGGGTGAGAAAGGAAACCCTGGACTTTATTCTGAGCCAGAACCACAGGACAGACACCCAGAACACTGGCTGGTTAACAAGACACCACTCACCGTGTTGACTTGTTACGTGCCCGCCATCTAACAAAGCAGTTTGATTTGTTATTTCTTAGTTACTCACATAGGTTATGTCCACCTGTCATCATGCTCATGATCAGTAGATTCTCATGGCAACTTTGGTTAGTCAATATGACATCATTCCTTTGATTCACCAGGAATGAATATGTTTGACCGCAGGGTAGTATAAGGTTGGGAAGCTACAGATTAAGTGTTATGATTCTGAGGTTACAACGTACAATCCTAGAAACTTGGTGAGTGGAAAGCCAAAGCTTTTCAAAGGTACCAAAATGCAACTCCCAGAGAGTTTGCTATCCCTAAATTTTCATAATAACGCATCTTCCTAGAAGACCAGAAGATGGATAGACAGGAGCACGAAAACCTTTCAAATAGTCCTTTTAACAGTCAGGTCAATTTGCTTTATTTAATTTTGTAGTTATTCAGTAAATGATTGGGTTGTCAGAGTCAGTCAGAGCTTATCTGTGGTGTCTTTATAATTTGTTCTTAAATGTGATACCCCATCTTCAGAAAAGAGGCCACACAATATCAAGGAAAAAGCACTGATCTGGGAGTCAGGACACCTGGGTTCTGATTTTATTTCAACCAAAAATGAACTATGTGATAGAAGGAGGGTGGGGAGCCTTATTCTCTGAATCCAAGTTTCCTCATCTGTAAAACCAGAATGTTACCCTGGGTGGTCTCTATGTCTCTTCCAACTCATCATTCTATGAGTTATGAATTCAAAACTTTAAAAATCAAATTGCTGAGACAAGCCCTAAGCTTGCCAACTGAGCAAACAGAAACATAGCATTTAGGCTAGAAGCAACCTTGAAACCACATAACCCAAGCTCAGCATATTACAGATGCCCAGTCTAGATCCTAGAAAGTTTAGGTTTCCTTGAGGTCTCACGGCTGTTCTTCTGTACTTGATTTCCACTTCTGGACAAGTCCTTCTATTTAATGTAGTGGAACAGCTCTTATATAATGTAACCTAGCCCTGTTGATGTTTAATCGACAACAGGCTGAACAAAACATAAAGAGTGTAATGATTTCTCTTCGTATCACAATGAGATTGAAAAGTAGAATAAGATTGAGTTCAGTGAGCCAAACATTGGAGAAATTGTCTTATGTCTCTTTAATGTGTACTAGGTACACATTAAACGATGTCTGGGACAAATTGGGAGTTTTGAATTAACAAATATATGCTGCTATATATAGGATAGATAAACAACAAGGATCTACTGTATAGCACAGGAAACTGTATTTGATATCTTACAATAATCTATAATGGAAAAGAATCTAAAAACAATACATACAGCTATCTCTCTCTCTATATATATAACTGAATCACTTTGCTATATACCTGAAACACTGTAAATCAGTTCAGTTCAGTTCAGTTCAGTCGCTCAGTCATGTCCGACTCTTTGCGACCCCGTGAACTGCAGCACGCCAGGCCTCCCTGTCCATCACCAACTCCCGGAGTTCCCTCAGACTCACGCCCATCGAGTCAGTGATGCCATCCAGCCATCTCATAAACTATACTTCAATTTCAAAAAAAATGTGAAAAAAAAGTTGCCTGCATGTAAGTTAAAGAGAATGCAAGCACTGTAGTTCTGTATCTTAGTAATAATCCCATTTTTAGCTGCTTGGCAAGTGTCAGCCACTTAAGTCATGCTACGGCCAATACCCACAAAAATTCCATAAGGTTGAGACTGTTGCCAGCCCCATTTTACAGAAGACAACACTGAGACAGGAAGAGGATTAGTTACTGGCCAAGGCCACAGAGTGGTGGTAAATGGCTGGGCCAAGCTTTGGCCTCCACCCTAGGTGATTGGAAATCTTGTACTCTTTTCACCACCCTGGACTATTTCTCCACGTCCAATAGAAATGCCAAATGCTTAGCTTCTAAACTTGCCAGAGAAAACAGAGACTACCCAAGGGCTCAATGGGTAAAGAATCCACCTATAATGCAGGAGACACGGGAAACACAGGTTTGATCCCTCAATTGGGAAGATCTCCTGGAGGAAGAAAATGGCAAACCACTCCTGTTTTCTTCCCTGGAGAATCCCATGGACAGAGGAGCCTGGCAGGCTACAGTCCATGGGGTCACAAAGAGTCGGACACGGCTGAGCAAGTAAGCATGCAGCACAGTGAGAATCCCTTTTATAACTTGAATTCCCCTGATATTTCTTCTCGGTAGGCTAAAGATTTATTTATTGAAAACCAGAAATAAATGCTTTAGGTATTGTATCAGAAATGCAGATGCAGATACTGTGGAAATACACTGATTGACCCTTGACATTCGCTGTAATTTTGCAGAGTGCTCTGAAATATTGCTAATGACAGGTACCACACTGAACATACCATTGTACTGTGCTGTACTGGAATATTGATAAACCACTGTACGTGTATTTTCACCTCCACTTCCAGACTCTCTATGCATAATACATGCTGTCACAAGACCATTTGCAAAGGTTTTTCTTGGTTACCATCCTTTTCTGAGCCTTAAATTTACACTGCACTTTCTATTCTAAAACCGTATGTGAAGCCTCCTAGGCTGAGGAGCATAACCATCTGCCCAAAGCCTCAGTGTGACCCACTGCACTCCTCTCTTGGCACTTCTGGTTTGAAGATGGCAGCAGAACTGGCTCTCAAAAGGAACACCAGCAATGCTAATACTATCTACTCACTAGAAGGTCCCTGAGAAAGACACTATTCCTGCTTTCCTGGAACTTCACAGACCAAGGCCAATAATCCGGAAGAAGCATTCTTTCTGAAGTCAAAAGAATCATATGATTACTTCTGAAGTCAAAGGAATCATGTGGATTAATGGGAAACGCGTCATATAGCCCATCCCAGCCTCTGCTCCATGAAGGAGGGGCATGGCGGGCCTCCCACCCTCCAACCAACATGGCGGCCTTGCTGGCAGGCGAGACGTTGTCTCAAACCCTTAAGGAACACCCACAACACTGGCATTTGGACTTCTAGCTTTGTTCCTAGTGAACACTCCACTTGTGTGTGACCAGAGTTGCTTAATCTGGACAACAAAAAGGCTGATTCTCACAGGGGTTTGCACACAGCCCCTGGGTTAAAAGGGAGGAAGGATGAGCTGGGAAACACACACTTGTTTGACAAACACCGGGGACTGTGGTTAAAGGAAGGATCCAGCTGTGTCCTTTGAAGCTAAAACGCTATTCTTGGATTGATAAATAAATGAGAACCTTGTCAACTAATTCTAAAAAAAGGGAGGCAATAAGAGTGAAAATTTTGCTGTGTTAGAAAAATAGCACATTCCAGGACTGGAAGATTCATTTGCCACCCTTTATTAACGGTATCTTCCTTCTCTCCCTGTTTATTCTGTTCTGTATCTTCCTTCTGCGACTGAGTTCCTGAAACGGTGGCAAACTTGGGTGGCTTAAGAAATTTAAAATATGTTAGTTATTCAAGGCAAATCCGTATTGAAATTTTTTTAAAGCAACAAACTCCTTTACGGTATCATGTTCAAACTTTGAAATAGTTTACAAATCTAAAGGTGTGGACATCATGTTTGCATATGTATGTGAAAGTGGTTTGGACCTTGCAAGGTGGAGATGTAGATGTCTGTGTGCTCAGTCCTGTCTGACTCTTTGCGACCCCATGCACTGTAGCCCGCGAGGCTCCTCTGTCCATGGGATTTTCCCAGCAAGAATACTGGAGTGGGTTGCCACTTCCTTCTGGATCTTTCCAACTCAGGGATCAAATCTGCGTCTCTTGCATCTCCTGGCATTGGCAGGATTCTTTACCACTAGTACCACCTGGGAAGCCCTGAACCTTACAAAGCAAGGTACAAATGTCAAAGATCCTTGGACTGCTGAACAGACTGCACAGAGGCAGGAATCTGTCCCTTAGAGGCATTTAACAAAGGCTGAAAAGCCAGAGACCTTGACATCCCTGCGGGGCTCCTGCCTGACCCCTTTCCATGGCCCTGCCTCCAGGGGGCTGCTGGCGTGGGAGCCCTCCAGGGACAAGACCTACTTTATCCAGTCCCTGCTCCCAAGGTCAGTGAAAGAAGTAGGTCCAGCAGAAGTCCCACCGAAAGAGGGATGGTGGAATGAAAATGACTTAACAGTCTACTGATCTCGGCAGGGCCCCAGGCTGGTAGTCAAAGTCTCAGCTGGGAGGGACTGGACACTGCTCCAGTTTCATAGTCCCCTTGTTTTATATGCAGCACCACCTCGGTGGGAGCGGCTGGCCCATGCCCAGCACAGGGGGTGCAGGAAGGCACTGCTCATGGCCTGGCAGGCTCAATTTCTGTGGCAATGAAAGTCTGAATGCCCGCCTTCTGTGGCTTCCTCACCTTTGGAGCCAGAGCAAAGCAAGTGAGTGTGGACCTCATCGGCTGCAAAGAGGGTTAAAACAGTTCAACCAATGTTTACAGAAGAGTGTCAGAGAACGTGCTGGACTCAAGTTTCAGACTCATGGGTTGAGATTTCTGTTCTTAAACATTTCCAGACTGATTAAAAAAAAAAAAAAAAAAAAAAGCTATCTAGGTGCTGGTTAAAAAAAGAAAAAGAAAAAGAAATCAGTGCTTAGTCATGTCCACCAGGCTCCTCTGTCTATGGAATTCTCCAGACAAGAATACTGGAGTGGGCTGCCATTTACTCCTCCAGGGGATCTTCCGGACCCAGGGACAGAACCTGGGTCTCCTGCTTTACAGGCAGATTCTTTACTGTCTGAGCCACAAGGGAAGCCCCAGGTGCTGGTAAAGTCAGCCGTTCATGGGGACTTCGACCTCCTGCAACGGGCAAGAGGCACTGCATGTACTAGGCCAACCCAGAGGTCACTGCCTGACGGTGGTCTACATGCTGGATGGTGGGCTCCAGCTGCCTGGGGGTTGAGAGAACTGTGACTGCCAAGGCCCATCTACCCCAGCAACCTGAAAATGCACTGATTTTGAAAAACAGGGCTCTCAGTGGTGACCTGGAATAGATTATCATCTGATGATATCACAAAGCTTGTGCCCCTGGGAGTGAGCAGTAAATGTCATCACTGACAGCAGGAAGAACCATGAGCAGAGCCCACAGCCCCGGGGCACCCCCCTTGCTTCCTAGCCTGATCCTACTCCCTCTCTACTTCCCGGGGCTCCCTCTTAGCTGCATCATGTCTGTCCACAGCCACAGGGCAGTGGCTGCACTCAAACTGAAAGCNGGCCCATCTACCCCAGCAACCTGAAAATGCACTGATTTTGAAAAACAGGGCTCTCAGTGGTGACCTGGAATGGATTATCATCTGATGATATCACAAAGCTTGTGCCCCTGGGAGTGAGCAGTAAGTGTCATCACTGACAGCAGGAAGAACCATGAGCAGAGCCCACAGCCCCGGGGCACCCCCTTGCTTCCTAGCCTGATCCTCCTCCCTCTCTGCTTCCCAGGGCTCCCTCTTAGCCGCATCATGTCTGTCCACAGCCATAGGGCAGTGGCTGCACTCAAACTGAAAGCGCCTGTGGATTCTCTTTTGGTCTCAGACTTCCCACCTCTGATGCAGCTGACCATGGCCCTTGGGTGTCTACACAATGCAACAGCTACATCCACAAATGGAGGAGTTCCGATCTGCTCCCAGACATCAGGGCACCCAAGGAAGCAGCTACACTGAGAAGAGACAGTGGTCCATGGCTGGGAGGGCTGAGAGGGCCTCAGACCCAACACAGCTTAGGGCAGCTGGGAGCTATAGTTCTCTTGTCAGTATCTAGCCCTATTGCTAGGTCAGGAACATCAAGGGGCAGAAGGGCTCTGGTTGCGGAAGCAGCTGTGATGTAGGGCTTCTGGAGGTGATGGACCCTACCTTGGGCAGCAACTAGGCGGGCAATCACTCAGAGAGAGAGGAGGGGAGTCCAGCACCCAGAGCTGCTTTAAGCACCGGGCAGTTGATCCTAAGATACACAGCAGCCCCAGAGGCAGGGACCGAAACAGTCAAAGGTCTGAGGATGCAGTGATGGGAGGCTGGTCTGCCAACTGGCTGTGAGTGATCAAGGAATCAAAGGGCCTGCCTGACATTCTCCTAGATTCCTCTTGCTGTTTTTTCTAGAGAAGTGTTAAGTGGGAAGCATTCTGACCACAAAGGAAAAGTAAACAAATAAGAAAAGCTTGTGTAACAGAGGAAATCGTCAGGGACACTGGGCAGCTCCAAAGTCCTACCTGTGGGCTTCCTCAGAGCAGGTCATTTCCCTTCTTGTTTGTGGTTTTCTTTTCCTGTCAGTTCATAACTCCATTTAATCTATGTTTCTATTCTTGGGACTTTAACCCTTTCTTCGTCTTATTATTTGTTAATTTCCATATTGATTCTCATAAGTTACTCTCTCAGCCTTTTTATCAAAGAATATATTTACTTTCTTCTGCAAATAATCTCAAGTGTGAGCATTTGCAAATCTCGCTGGGACAGAAGAAAACTGGAGATTTCTTCATGATGAGACTGGGGCAAAATATTCTGAACAGAGTATTGAATACTCCAGTGGTCATCTGTCCAACTTCTGGCTGCCTAACGCCTGGTGTCCTCCTGTGCCTGAGGAAACCGCTACTGGGGGTCATGACGGGAGGCTGGGTCCAGCGTCCTGCTCTGGAAGCTGAAAAGGCTCACGCCTGTTTGTCCTCTCTGAGGCAGTCAGAGTGCAGTCATATGACTTACGAGTGCCCACTAGTTGCTCCTGCTTGAGATTTGGATGTGGAACAAGTGCTAGCAAGAAGAATTCTTTCTGTTCACAATGGGTGCAAGAGTGACTTCTGGCTGTGAGGACACCATTCGTGCCAAGGCTGACTTCCAGGACACTGCAACACGGCAGGGGCATCTTCCCTCCCGCCAGTCTGTCCCAATCTGGGACATTCTGGCTGGTTCACTTGGTCTGGATTGTGCCCAGCTGGGCCTGGTTGCCACTTTCCTCTTAATTATGTGCATCCCTTCCACAAATCAGTTGTTACTGTTTAAAGACTCTCAGTGGGTGCAAGTGTCAAGGGACCTATAGGACCAGGTACTAATTAACACTGGAAAATTCTGTCCAGAATAAAGAGGATAAAATTTTACAGTGACTAAGGTCTTTATTTAAGTCACAGGTGTGTGTGTGCTTAGTCGCTCAGTCTTGTCTGACTCTTTGCGACCCCATGGACTGTAGCCCACCAGGCTCCTCTGTCCATGGGGATTCTCCAGCCAAGAATACTGGGGAGGGGGTTTACCATGCCCTCCTCCAAGGGATCTCCCCAACTCAGGATTGAGCCCAGGTCTCCTACACTGCAGGAGGATTATTTACCAGTTGAGCTACCAGGGAAGCCCAAGAATACTGGAGTGGGTAGCCTATCCCTTCTCTAGGGGATCGTCCCAACCCAGGAATTGAATTGGGGNTTGCGACCCCATGGACTGTAGCCCACCAGGCTCCTCTGTCCATGGGGATTCTCCAGCCAAGAATACTGGGGGGGGGGGTTACCATGCCCTCCTCCAAGGGATCTCCCCAACTCAGGATTGAGCCCAGGTCTCCTGCATTGCAGGAGGATTATTTACCAGTTGAGCTATCAGGGAAGCCCAAGAATACTGGAGTGGGTAGCCTATCCCTTCTCTAGGGAATCTTCACAACCCAGGAATTGAACTGGGANGTTTACCATGCCCTCCTCCAAGGGATCTCCCCAACTCAGGATTGAGCCCAGGTCTCCTACACTGCAGGAGGATTATTTACCAGTTGAGCTACCAGGGAAGCCCAAGAATACTGGAGTGGGTAGCCTATCCCTTCTCTAGGGGATCGTCCCAACCCAGGAATTGAATTGGGGTCTCCTGCATTACAGGTGAATTCTTTACCAGTTGAGCTACCAGGGAAACCCTATCTAAGTCACACAGCTAACTAGTTATTATATGATAATTGTATTTAATAATATCATAGCTATGGGAGAATTATCATCATACCATAAATAAAATATCATAATCATATCATAATATCATGTCATATATGATTAATATTACTGATTTAATTATGGGATCATCAAACGGAGAAGAATTCATAAAGTGTTTAGTTCATAAGCCCTTTAGAGGGCAGTATTTCTTTCTGATGTCTTCTTGCATCTTCCATTTCTGTCCTTGGCACTAGATACATACTGTTGGTAAAACAGATGGATGATAAGGAGTTGCTGTATACAGTGCAAATGAACATAAGTAAACACAGTAACCTGAATTTTTCAATAAGACATATTATTATTATGAATGGTTCCCCTTCCTTTTTGTTCTTTATTCATCTAAAGCGAAAAGACCTCCTTCCTCTCTTTCTTCAAATGTATTTAATGAGCACCTGCCATGTAGTCAATACCGTTCTAAGCTCTGGGTAAAGCAAATGAGCAGCTCAGAAAGGACCCACTTCCATTCTAATGAAAGGTGAATAAGGGGATGAAGACGATAACAAAAGAAAATAATTTCAGATAAGGGCAAGTACTATGAATAAAATTGTGGTTTGAAGCGTTATGTTTAGAGAAGAGGGGCTACTGTGGATTGAACTGGCTGTAAAGGGTGCTCTGAGCTAATGGGTCAGAGTTTCAGGCATAGGAACACTCATGCAAAGGCCCCAAGGTTCGAAATAAGGCTGGCATATCTGGAGAACAACAACAACAACAACAACAAAAATGAAACAAAACTAGAGTGTGCTACCAAGGGAGAGAGAGAGAGAAGTAAGAGAGAAGGTGCCAGAGGTGGACAGGGCCAGTTACGGGGAGGCCTGGAGGCAGTGGGAGCCGAGGAGTATTTTGACTCCCAACAGCGGAATGGCATTTCCTGGTTTGCAGCAAACACAGTACACACATACACATGTGTTCAACACACACACATGCATTCAACACACATACACACACACACACACACACACACACACACATAAAAGTTAAACAGAACATTTTAGCTGTTGCATGAAGAACAGACATGGAAGACTTCCATTTGGAGAGCACCATCTCCAGGTGGGCATTCTTGGGGGCTTTGGCAAGGGGATGGGCAGGAATAGGGCACAGGGAAGTGCTTCCACAATACTGTCAGCCCCCACGGGGGCTTTGAAGGCAGCCACTGAGTGTTTGGAAATGCATACTTGACAGGCAACACCTTTCCTGGAGGATAAGACTGCATTCAAAGAGCTAAGTATTTGGTTTGCATGATTAATGTGAATAGGTAGACTGGACAATTCAGTCCCTAAATGGATTATTGGGTCAGAACTTCACAGCTGTTCTCCCACAAGAGAGAGCTGGGTTGTGCCACTGTGCCCATCTCTGACTTCAGTGACACCACAGTGGCAGCCTGAAATCAGCCACGGTGGGAGTAATTACACCAGGGAAATGGGCAATGCTACTACCATGACATTCCTGGTATGCCCAAACTGGTCATTAAACATTAGTACATTACTAGAAGGTCTCTTATTAATAGAGACAGAGGAAGCCTTAAAGATAGTTTAAATTAAACCACTAATTCCAAAGTCACAAACCAGAAGATTATGGCAGAACCAAGGTGACAACTCCTGATACCGAGCTGGCCAAAAATTTTGTTTGGATTTTTTTGTAACATCATACAAAAATCCCCAAAAAACTTTTTGGCCAACCCAATATATCAACTTCAGGGGATGTCACCAACTGAACTCTTAGTTCACAGAGTTCATATAGGTGCCATTTTTTTTCATTCCTGACTTTTCTTTTTTGATTTTAAAGAACCGGATGATCTTAGTCTAAACATACTTCTCATTGTCATAATTGAGGAGAGTAATATCCAAAGTACATATATAAATACAGAACAACAAAAATTCAGGCAAAAAGCTTAATCTATGAATGCTGTAAACTACAAATTCAGTTGGTGACATCTCCTTAAGTCAAGAGACTTTTAAGGTCAGGGATTTCTTTGATGTGTTGGGTTGGTTAAAAAGTCTGTATGATGTTACAGAAAAATGCTGAATAACAAGTAGTGACATAAGCAGTAAAGTGTAGATCAAAGCACCTTTTTCTGATATTTTGACAGGACTCTGTGGAAACTTTGCTCAAATATCATTATTCATTTCTACTGTACATGATTTAATATGAAGTGAATTAAGAATAATATATTTATTTTAAAAAATAATAGTCAATTTATAAGTAGAGCTCAGGGGAAGTTTTATGGAGACACACATATAAAATGTCTATATAGAAAACCTAGAGAAAGAACGTTCCCAGAAATTTTTTTACACCAGAGTCAAAGGCAACATAATAAAAATGGAACTAAAATCTGTTTTAGTAACTCCATCTGTTACTGCTTGAACTTCACTGTCTTTCATACCTCATATACATGTATCACATATATGTACATGTATATGTATCTGTGCATATGGGCTTCCCCGGCGGCTCAGCGGTAAAGAATCCGCCTGCAATGCAGAAGATGTGGGTTCGATCCCTGGGTCAGGAAGATCCCCGAGAACCTCCTGAACAGAGGAGCCTGGTGGGCCACAGTCCATGGGGTCAAAAAGAGTCAGACACGACTGAAGTGATGAGCGCCGCATATGTACATACACAGCACATATAGGTTTGTCTGAAACAAACAAAAAAATGAGCAAATCTTTGAAAAGACCACTTAAATTTCTCCTCTGGAATAAAAAAATAAAAAGAATGTCCTTTTTTCTCCCCACAAAAGTAAGCTATATAATGAATTGTCACCAAATCTCAAAACCACAAACAAAAGCAATGAAGGGTCCAGCACATGGTTGTCACTTCAGGGCTTCATCCGTCATAATCTGATTAGACTGAGTTTGCAGTTGGCCAGCTCACCGGCTGAGGTTCTTATACTAGCCTGTAATATGAAGACATTTTATCAAATTGTGCTTTTAACTTGCTTGGTTTATTTTAAAGTCTTTTTCCTTGTCTTCAAAGTACTACCAAAGCAAAGGAAAAGAGTTAATGGCCCTGGGCTAGCAGCATAAACATCAAATGGGAAACAGAAGTGCAGATTCTCAGGCCACAACCCAGACTTGCAGAATCAGGTGCTCTAAGGTTGGGGCCCAGTAATCTATGCTTTAACAAGCCCTCTGGGTGATGCTGATGTGTACCACAGTCTGAGAATAACCACTTTAAATAATTCAAGACCTAACCAGTAATATCATCACTAAGTACTGGATGAACCTTAACGAAAATCCTTAACTGTATTCTTGTACATACTGAGTAATCAATTTGTAGGCTAAATAGGGGCACATTTGGGCTTGAAAGGAGTGTTATTAAAAATTCTGCAGAGACAATGGCATAACCAGAATTGTTCCCATCAAAACTATGGCCCCTCTTGTTTCCATGAAAACCCAGACTATCATATATAGTATCTGGACTAATCCATTAGGAGAATGAAAGAATTCCATATCTGGGCAGCCTGGAGATAAGAAAATTGCGTTTATGAGGCTTTCCTCGCAGATCAATGGGGAAGGATCCACCTGGCAACAGGAGACATGGGTTTGATCCCTGGTCGGGGAAGATTCCACATGCCCCAGAGCAACTAAGCCTGTGCACCACAGCTACCAAAGCCCACGCATCTAGAGCCTGTGTTCGGCAACAAGAGACCACATGAGGAGCCCACACATGGCAACGAAGAGTAGCCCCTGCACACTGTAACTAGAGAAAGCCTGCATGTAGCAACGAAGACCGAGCTCAGCTTAAATAAACAGAATTACATTAAAAAAGACAATTGCATTTATGTACATAAATTGCTGAAAGGATATTTGTGAGATATTATCTACTATGAAGTCATATTTAGGTCACTTCTAAATTGCCTATAAAAATTGGTTTTGATACATTCTCATGGGAGTTGTCCATGCCCGCCTTGCTCATTTCATTATTTCCCATTCTCTTTCCTTTTTAAAGTGGATGGATATTAATAAGTCCCTGAACTCTCTCTTCGATGCCAATGAACTTCTGCTAAAAAAATCCAAATTTGTTCCTTTCGTTTTCATCATCATTCCCTGAATTGTTTAAAAAATCTATCATGAAGAGCTTCAGCATCGTCGCAATCAAGATCTGGAGTGGCTTTTCATAGGTCAGTCTCTAAGCACAATAGAATTAAAAACAAAAACAAACAAATGGGACCTAATCAAACATACAAGCTTTTGTACAGCAAAGGAAACCATAGCAAAATGAAAAGACAACCTATGGAATGGGAGAAAATATTTACCAATGATGCAACAGACAAGGGCTTAGTCTCCAAAACACATAAACAGCTCATACAACTCAACAACAAAAAATCAAACAACCCAACTGAAAGATGGGCAGAAGACCTTAATAGATAGTTTTCCAAAGAAGACATACAGATGTCTAATAGGCACATCACAAGACGGTCAACATCACTAATTATCAGAGAGACTACAGATTAAAACTATAATGAGGCACCACTTCACACCAATCAGAATGACCATCATTAAAAAATCTACAAATAATAAATGTTGAGAAAAGGGAACCCTTCTACACTGGTGGGAATGTAAGTTGTTACAGCCACTATGATAAACAGTGTGAAAGTTCCTCAGAAAACTAAAAATAGAACTAGCAAATGATCCAGCAGCTCCACTTATGGGCATGAAGAAAAACCTATAATTCAAAAAGATTCATGTACCCCTATGTTCACAGCAGCACCATTTGCAATAGCCAAGATATGGAAACAACTTCAATGTCCATCAACAAATAAATGGATAAAGAAGGTGTGGTACTTATATAAAATGGAATCTTGCTCAACCATAAAAATAATCTTAATATCATTTACAGCTAGATGGAACTAGAGATTATCATACTGTGTGAAGAAAGTCAAAAAGAGAAAGACAAATGTCATATGATACCGGTTTTATATGGAATCTAAAATATGGTACAAATGAAACTGTGTACAAAACAGAAACAGACTCACAGACACAGATCAGACTGTGGTTGCCAANACATGAGGAGCCCACACATGGCAACGAAGAGTAGCCCCTGCACACTGTAACAAGAGAAAGCCTGCATGCAGCAGCGAAGACCCAGCTCAGCTTAAATAAACAGAATTACATTAAAAAAGACAATTGCATTTATGTACATAAATTGCTGAAAGGATATTTGTGAGATATTATCTACTATGAAGTCATATTTAGGTCACTTCTAAATTGCCTATAAAAATTGGTTTTGATACATTCTCATGGGAGTTGTCCATGTCCGCCTTGCTCATTTCATTATTTCCCATTCTCTTTCCTTTTTAAAGTGGATGGATATTAATAAGTTCCTGAACTCTCTCTTTGATGCCAATGAACTTCTGCTAAAAAAATCCAAATTTGTTCCTTTAGTTTTCATCATCATTCCCTGAATTGTTTAAAAAAATCTATCATGAAGAGCTTCAGCATCGTCGCAATCAAGATCTGGAGTGGCTTTTCATAGGTCAGTCTCTAAGCACAATAGAATTAAAAACAAAAACAAACAAATGGGACCTAATCAAACATACAAGCTTTTGTACAGCAAAGGAAACCATAGCAAAATGAAAAGACAACCTATGGAATGGGAGAAAATATTTACCAATGATGCAACAGACAAGGGCTTAGTCTCCAAAACACATAAACAGCTCATACAACTCAACAACAAAAAATCAAACAACCCAACTGAAAGGTGGGCAGAAGACCTTAATAGATAGTTTTCCAAAGAAGACATACAGATGTCTAATAGGCACATCACAAGATGGTCAACATCACTAATTATCAGAGAGACTACAGATTAAAACTATAATGAGGCACCACTTCACACCGATCAGAATGACCATCATTAAAAAATCTACAGATAATAAATGTTGAGAAAAGGGAACCCTTCTACACTGGTGGGAATGTAAGTTGGTACAGCACTATGATAAACAGTGTGAAAGTTCCTCAGAAAACTAAAAATAGAACTAGCAAATGATCCAGCAGCTCCACTTATGGGCATGAAGAAAAATCGATAATTCAAAAAGATACATGTACCCCTAGGTTCACAGCAGCACCATTTGCAATAGCCAAGATATGGAAAGAACTTCAATGTCCATCAACAAATAAATGGATAAAGAAGGTGTGGTACCTATATAAAATGGAATCTTGCTCAACCATAAAAATAATCTTAATATCATTTACAGCTAGATGGAACTAGAGATTATCATACTGTGTGAAGAAAGTCAAAAAGAGAAAGACAAATGTCATATGATACCGCTTTTATATGGAATCTAAAATATGGTACAAATGAAACTGTGTACAAAACAGAAACAGACTCACAGACACAGATCAGACTGTGGTTGCCAAGGAGGAGGGAGAGGGATGGACTGGGAGTTTGGGGTTGGTAGATGCAAACTACTACATTTAGAATGGATAAACAACAAGGTCCTATTGTAACAGCACAGGGAACCATATTCAATCTCCTGGGACAAACCATAACGGAAAAGAACATAAAGAATGTATTTATGTGTACAGTTGAATCACTTTGTTGTAATACAGAAATTAGCACAAAATTGTAACTCAACTGTACTTCAATAAAAAAACAGAAATTAAAAAAGATCTGGAGTGTCTATTTGGGAATAGCACGATACTGAGACCTAAAAACAAATTCAGAGTTGGGCCAAGGTGATGTGCCAGGTTGTACCAAAGAAATCTTACACTCGGATCATTTTCATTAGCATCAACGAGCTAATATATTTTCACTAAATTTTTTGCAAAGGGCATTACATGGGTTGAAGGAGGCTGAAGAAAAAACTCTTTTGAGTCAAAACCAACACGTTTTTCTGGGATAGGGGCAAGCAGGATGTGACGTCAACATGAGCCTGAACTCTAAGTTTGATGATAGCTTGCCGAGTATAGCAGTGCCCACCGTCTAGGTGGCTCAGGGACTTAGAAGAACTGTAGGATGGTGCACAGGCTTCCAGGTGGCACTAGTGGTCAAGAACCCACCTGCCAAATGCAAGAGATACAAGAGACCTGGGTTGGGAAGAGCCCCTGCAGGAGGGCATGGCAACTCACTCTAGCATTCTTGACTGGAGAATCCCATGGACAGAGGAATCTGGCAGACTACAGTCCACAGGGTCACAAAGAGTCAGACACGACTGGAGTGACTTAACACACATGCACGCATGCAGGATGGTGCACAGCTTGACTTCGACTGTCAAAGCATCACCAGCTGGCCACTGGGTCCAAGGACAACATAGTCCTGAATGTAGGGAGCCTAACGGCTGCAGGTGATGACACATAAGTCTGCTAGGCAGCTGCTGTTAAGTGGGAGAAGAAACAAGATAATCTCAAGTGCGATGAACACGGGAAACTTCAAATGACATAGCTGAGCTATGGGCTGCCCAGGACACCAGTGAGGCTGGCAGAAGAGTAGCGGGTACTGGAATTCCAGGGGACAGCAGCTCTTTTTGAAAAATGACTCCTGGCTGACTGCAATGATAAGATGCCCAGTCACAAAAGGCACAGGGTCTTGGTGAACAGGAATTGCAGCCATAAGGCCATTGGAAACAATCATTGATCATACAGTAGGTACTGTATTTCTGATTTCTGTACACTTTCACAAATACACTCCCCATTCTTTCAACTGAGGCTATTCAGGTCTTATTCATCTTCATGCATTCCCCTCCCCCTCTTTTTTTTTTTTTTTTTAATTTCTTGGCTGTACCATGCAGTGTGCAGGATCCTAGTTCCCCCACCAGTGATCACACTTGTGACCCCTGCAGTGGAGGTGTGGAGTCTTAACCACTGAGCTGCCAGGAAAGTCCCCATGTTTCCACTTTTGAAACATTTCCCTAATTATTTGTTTTTATGGAACATCCATCTGACGCAAGACTGAAACTGAAACAGACGCTGAAGCAATGCCTGCATGTAAAAACCATCTCTGCCACATGCTGGAGCCTGTCGATGAGGCCCTGTGACGCCTGGTGGTGACCGGCTGCTGCACACAGGTGCTCTGTGTTGATGAGGACGCAGACGCTGTCCTGCTTTATACCGAATACTGGCTGACTTTTAAACTGTCGGGCTTCCCTTGTGGCTCAGCTGGTAAAGAATCCATCCGCAATGCGGGAGACCTGGGTTCAGTCCCTGGGTTGGGAAGATCCCCTGGAGAAGGGAAAGGCTACCTACTCCAGTATTCTGGCCTGGAGAAGTCCATGGACTGTATAGGCCATGGGGTCTCAAAGAGGTGGGCATGACTGAGCGACTGTCACTTTCTTTCACTTTAAACTATCTCCTCATTCAGGTGGTGCACATCTTAAGAGTTGAAATCTTGGATATGGCTATACGTATGTGCCTCCCACCCGTCCTCAGCAGTACAGGCAATTTCTGATCTCACATTTCTCCTCTGACTTGCTTCTACTCCTACTGCCTTCCTCCTCACTGACCACCCTCAGGCCTGTCCCTCTCCTTGGCTAGGGCCAAGTTGTATAACAAAGAATAAGACTGTTTCTGGTTGATTCCTAAGGGGAGATTCTACTCTTTTGTATAAACTGTGTGCATGCTCAGTAGCTCAGTCGTGTTTGACTCTTTGCTTTCCAGGTGGCACAGTGGTGAAGAATCTGCCTGCCAATGCAGGAGATGTAAGAGATGTGGGTTCGATTCCTGGGTTGGGAAGATTCCCTGGAGGAGGAAATGGCAACCTACTCCAGTATCCTTGCCTGGAGAATCCCATGGATAGAGGAGCCTGGAGGGCTATAGTTCCAGAGTCTACTTTCTTGGAATTTCCCAAGTCATGGGAATGTCTTTGTTATTCACAAGATCCCTGAATCAATCCTGAGTTTATGGTAATGAGTTGACTCCCAGAGGGCCCCTACAAAACCTCAAGACAGGGGCAAGGCACCAGAAAGCCCAAGCACTCCTAATTGGAGGGTTGGGACTCGGGAGTCAGCCTGATTTCTGGAGAGGGAAAGGAGGCTGCAGACCAAGTTCAAGTATCGACACGTGGCCATGATTCAGTGTATCAGGCCCGTGTTATGCTAGCCTACTAAAAACACTGGGCACTGAGGCTTCCTGGTTGAAGAACACACTGATGTACTGGTTAGATAATGCACTCCAGTCTATGGGGAGAGGGCACAGAAGCCCTGTGTTCCCTCCCAGACCTTGTCCAGATTTCGTCATTTTGTTGGCGCTCCTGATTTGTACCCTTTATAATAAAACTAATCATGAATACAGTGTTTTCCTGAATGCTGTGCATTGTTTTAGTGAGCTACTGAGCCTGAGGGGGTCATGGGTACCCTTGAACTTATATGTAGACTGTTGGAAGTGTGGGTGCCTGGGGACATCCAAAGTACAGTTGGCATCTGAAGTCCGGGCAGTCTTGATGGGGACCATGCTCTCTAACTTAGGTGGTTTTTCCTAGTTCTGGATGGTTACTACCAAAAATTGGATCGCAGTGCCCTCAGATGGGACAACTGGTGTTGGAGTAGGCACCAATCCTGTTCACTGCCTGTTATAGGCCATGTGGCCATTGCCTGCTGGAGGTGGCCAGAGGGGCAGGATGTCCTAGAAATGAAGGTAAAGAAGTTGCAGGACAAGCAGTCCAGGTAAAGTGGGCTAGCTCGGCATCAGTTTTTGCTAACTGTTGCTGATCTGAGACCCATACATAGTGGATATTTGATGGGACTGTTTTAAAGAGAGTTACAGGAGGACAGAATACACCCAGAAATGTGCAGCTACATATATACTTGGGCTTCCCAGACGGTGCTAGTAGTGGTAAAGATCCCACCTCCCAGTGCAGAAGATGTAAGAGACATGAGTTCGATCCCTGGGTTGGGAAGATTCCCTGGAGGAGGGCATGGCAACCCACTCCAGTATTCTTGCCTGGAGAATTCCATGGACAGAGGAGCCTGGTTGAGCTATAGTCCACAGAGTCGCAAAGAGCTGGACACAACTGAGTGACTTAGCGTGCACATACTTCGGGTATAATCACACAAGGCAGAAAGATTTATCCAGGGTGTGTTTATGGATAAAGAATAAAGCGAGAAGGATGCTTTCGGATTACGATCTTCAGTTTTCTCTTCACTCCCTATGTTCTGCCTGAGTGGTTAGGAGCAGTTTGGATCTACCAGCCTGTGAATGTTCTGTGCATTGAACTATTGACTCTAGGATGTGCTCCCCATTTCCTCGTCAGGAGTGAATTTGGTGCATGGGATAATTGACAATGTTGAAGCAGAAAGTGAAATCACTGGTAATTTTTTTAGAATAAAATTTCCTAGTAAAAATATAAACTCCTTTCCCAGCATGATCCGATCTCTGCCCTCTCCTCTGCTATAGTCTTGACAGCCATCTGCTTTCCTCACTAGCTCTGGTCAAGTGGGCCACCCTGCTGTTCCTTCCTCATACCCAGCCCATAGCTGCAAGGACTTGCGCTCGCTGATTCCCAGATCTCTCCATGGCTTGCTCTCTCATCCAGTAGAATATACCTCCATCCCTCTACTCCTTCAGCTTTCTTTGCTTTTCCCCATCGGTTTAATTAAGTCTCATTTGTTTATTTTTGAATTTATTTCTTTTGCCTTAGGAGACTGATCCAAGAAAATATTGCTACAATTTATGTCCAAGAGTGTTCCGCCTATGTTCTCTTCTAGGACTTTTGTGATTTCAGATCTTACATTTAGGTAAACCTTTTTGAGTTATTTTTGTATATGGTTTAAGGGAATGTTCTAATCTCACTGTTTTACATGTAGTGGTCCAGTTTTCATGGAACCATGTGTTGAAAAGATTGACTTTTCTTCATTATATATTCTTATCTCCTTTGTCATAGATCAGTTGACCACAGGTACATGATTTTATTTCTGGGCACTTGTTACATTGGTCTATATGTCTAGTTTTGTACTAATACCATGCTGTTTTAATTACTGTACTTTAATTTTTAATTTTGTACTAAGGACTGGGAGGGTCATACCTCCAGCTTTGGAGGTATGTGGGTTTTATGGTCCCATATAAATTTTAGGATTATTTCTTCNTACTCCAGTATTCTGGCCTGGAGAAGTCCATGGACTGTATAGGCCATGGGGTCTCAAAGAGGTGGGCATGACTGAGCGACTGTCACTTTCTTTCACTTTAAACTATCTCCTCATTCAGGTGGTGCACATCTTAAGAGTTGAAATCTTGGATATGGCTATACGTATGTGCCTCCCACCCGTCCTCAGCAGTACAGGCAATTTCTGATCTCACATTTCTCCTCTGACTTGCTTCTACTCCTACTGCCTTCCTCCTCACTGACCACCCTCAGGCCTGTCCCTCTCCTTGGCTAGGGCCAAGTTGTATAACAAAGAATAAGACTGTTTCTGGTTGATTCCTAAGGGGAGATTCTACTCTTTTGTATAAACTGTGTGCATGCTCAGTAGCTCAGTCGTGTTTGACTCTTTGCTTTCCAGGTGGCACAGTGGTGAAGAATCTGCCTGCCAATGCAGGAGATGTAAGAGATGTGGGTTCGATTCCTGGGTTGGGAAGATTCCCTGGAGGAGGAAATGGCAACCTACTCCAGTATCCTTGCCTGGAGAATCCCATGGATAGAGGAGCCTGGAGGGCTATAGTTCCAGAGTCTACTTTCTTGGAATTTCCCAAGTCATGGGAATGTCTTTGTTATTCACAAGATCCCTGAATCAATCCTGAGTTTATGGTAATGAGTTGACTCCCAGAGGGCCCCTACAAAACCTCAAGACAGGGGCAAGGCACCAGAAAGCCCAAGCACTCCTAATTGGAGGGTTGGGACTCGGGAGTCAGCCTGATTTCTGGAGAGGGAAAGGAGGCTGCAGACCAAGTTCAAGTATCCACACGTGGCCATGATTCAGTGTATCAGGCCCGTGTTATGCTAGCCTACTAAAAACACTGGGCACTGAGGCTTCCTGGTTGAAGAACACACTGATGTACTGGTTAGATAATGCACTCCAGTCTATGGGGAGAGGGCACAGAAGCCCTGTGTTCCCTCCCAGACCTTGTCCAGATTTCGTCATTTTGTTGGCGCTCCTGATTTGTACCCTTTATAATAAAACTAATCATAAATACAGTGTTTTCCTGAATGCTGTGTATTGTTTTAGTGAGCTACTGAGCCTGAGGGGGTCATGGGTACCCTTGAACTTATATGTAGACTGTTGGAAGTGTGGGTGCCTGGGGACATCCAAAGTACAGTTGGCATCTGAAGTCCGGGCAGTCTTGATGGGGACCATGCTCTCTAACTTAGGGGGTTTTTCCTAGTTCTGGATGGTTACTACCAAAAATTGGATCGCAGTGCCCTCAGATGGGACAACTGGTGTTGGAGTAGGCACCAATCCTGTTCACTGCCTGTTATAGGCCATGTGGCCATTGCCTGCTGGAGGTGGCCAGAGGGGCAGGATGTCCTAGAAACGAAGGTAAAGAAGTTGCAGGACAAGCAGTCCAGGTAAAGTGGGCTAGCTCGGCATCAGTTTTTGCTAACTGTTGCTGATCTGAGACCCATACATAGTGGACATTTGATGGGACTGTTTTAAAGAGAGTTACAGGAGGACAGAATATACCCAGAAATGTGCAGCTACATATATACTTGGGCTTCCCAGACGGTGCTAGTAGTGGTAAAGATCCCACCTCCCAGTGCAGAAGATGTAAGAGACATGAGTTCGATCCCTGGGTTGGGAAGATTCCCTGGAGGAGGGCATGGCAACCCACTCCAGTATTCTTGCCTGGAGAATTCCATGGACAGAGGAGCCTGGTTGAGCTACAGTCCACAGAGTCGCAAAGAGCTGGACACAACCGAGTGACTTAGTGTGCACATACTTCGGGTATAATCACACAAGGCAGAAAGGTTTATCCAGGGTGTGTTTATGGATAAAGAATAAAGCGAGAAGGATGCTTTCGGATTACGATCTTCAGTTTTCTCTTCACTCCCTATGTTCTGCCTGAGTGGTTAGGAGCAGTTTGGATCTACCAGCCTGTGAATGTTCTGTGCATTGAACTATTGACTCTAGGATGTGCTCCCCATTTCCTCGTCAGGAGTGAATTTGGTGCATGGGATAATTGACAATGTTGAAGCAGAAAGTGAAATCACTGGTAATTTTTTTTAGAATAAAATTTCCTAGTAAAAATATAAACTCCTTTCCCAGCATGATCCGATCTCTGCCCTCTCCTCTGCTATAGTCTTGACAGCCATCTGCTTTCCTCACTAGCTCTGGTCAAGTGGGCCACCCTGCTGTTCCTTCCTCATACCCAGCCCATAGCTGCAAGGACTTGCGCTCGCTGATTCCCAGATCTCTCCATGGCTTGCTCTCTCATCCAGTAGAATATACCTCCATCCCTCTACTCCTTCAGCTTTCTTTGCTTTTCCCCATCGGTTTAATTAAGTCTCATTTTTATTTTTGAATTTATTTCTTTTGCCTTAGGAGACTGATCCAAGAAAATATTGCTACAATTTATGTCCAAGAGTGTTCCGCCTATGTTCTCTTCTAGGACTTTTGTGATTTCAGATCTTACATTTAGGTAAACCTTTTTGAGTTATTTTTGTATATGGTTTAAGGGAATGTTCTAATCTCACTGTTTTACATGTAGTGGTCCAGTTTTCATGGAACCATGTGTTGAAAAGATTGACTTTTCTTCATTATATATTCTTATCTCCTTTGTCATAGATCAGTTGACCACAGGTACATGATTTTATTTCTGGGCACTTGTTACATTGGTCTATATGTCTAGTTTTGTACTAATACCATGCTGTTTTAATTACTGTACTTTAATTTTTAATTTTGTACTAAGGACTGGGAGGGTCATACCTCCAGCTTTGGAGGTATGTGGGTTTTATGGTCCCATATAAATTTTAGGATTATTTCTTCAAGCTCTGTGAAAAAGATCCTGGCTATTTTCAAATGGAATGCATTAAATCTGTAGACTACTTTGGGTAGTATGGCCATTTTAATAATATTAATTCTTCCAATCCAAGAGCACAGGATATCTTTCCATGACTGTGGAATCATCTTCAGTTTCCTTCATCAGTGTTTTATAGTTTTCAGAGTGTAGGCCTTTCACCTCTTTGGTTAGTTTATTCCTAGGTATGGCAATTTTTTTTTTTTTTTTGGATGCAATTGTAAGCATGTTTTTTAAAACTTTCTTGTTCTGATATTTAATTTTTGGTGATAGAAACGCAACATATTTCTGTATATTAATCTTGTATCTTGCAACCTTGCTGAATTCATTTATTAGCTCTAATAGTTTGGGGATGGAAACTTTAGGGTTGTTTATGTAGAGGATCACGTCACCTACAAATAATGACAGTTTTACCTTTCCTTTCCAATTTGGATAGCTTGTATTTCTTTTTCTTGCCTGACTGCTGTGGCTAGGACTTCCATTACTATGTTAAATAGAAGCAATGAGAGTGGGCATTCTTGTCATGTTCCTGAATTTAGCAGGAAGGCTTTCCGCTTTTCATTACTGAGTATATTGTTGGCTGTGGGTCTGCTGTAAGTGGCCTTTATTATGTTGAGATATGTTCCCTCTATACCCAGTTTGATGTCAGTTTTTATCACGAATGTTGAATTCTGTCAAATGCTTTTTTTGCCTCTACTAAGATGATCACGTGGTTTTCCTCATCATTCCCTAACATGGCTTCCCTTACATAGTTATTTGTCAGTTTCCAGTGAAAAAATGCAAATTCTAGGAGAGCAAAGATTGTCTGACTTGTTCTTAGAGCCTAGAACGGTGTCTGGCACACAGTGGGCTTTCAATAGATGCTAGCTGAATAAATGTAGAGGCTACAAAAGAGGACACAGAGGAAGAAAAGTTTTCTGCCATTGCTCTAATTTTTGCAATGTCAGAGGTAAAGAATATTCAGGTAAAAGGTGAAGTGGCTTCTGCCATCCTAGACTTCATGTTAACATTTAACAAGGTGAAACCACTCAAGACATTTCCCAAATGAGAGAACACTTAGAAGAGCAGCGACCCAGTAAAGCAGGCTGTGACCGAAAAGGCAGGGGTTTTGGAGGCAATCCATTTTCTTTCTGAATTCCAGCTTTTTCTCTCATTAGGTGTGTGATCAGAGAAGATTACTGCTCAAGTTTCATTCTCTGAAAATGGGGATAATAATAGCTGTCTTTTAGGACTTGTGTCAGGATTTGAAGAAATGATGTAGAAGGACTAGTGCAATGAGTTTGTCTTGTGGGGAACAAGAACTAGTATGTATAACACGTTTCTGGTGGGAGGAGAGTGGAATGGGAGCCAGGCAGGACGGTGTAGGTATAGGATGGGGCAACATATGGTTGGGGCAAAGAGGATGGAGGGAGTGGGAAGACTGGCCTGTGATCGGCCTCATGAGATTATGACATCACTGAAATCAACAGATTTTAAGGGACAAGAACAGGAAGTCACCCTGACACGGAGTTTTAACATTTCCCCATGTCGAATGCTACTTGGGAGCTTCAGAAGGTTTTCCCTCCATTCTGCCCCACCCCACCATAAGTAACCTTGTGGGAATGAAGAATCTATTCATTTGTTTCCAAATTCCCACTTACAACTTCGCCTATATCTGGCCACTTTTTAAAATGTAAATTCCTCAAGTCACCATTGATTTCAAAATCTACTGTTTGAGACTCACTGACACACAAAGAGAAGAGGAAGGCCACCTCAGAGTGGAAGAATTCTATTTTTTGTTGCTGTTTCTTTGCAAGGGCAACCTGTGGTCAGGCTTCCACGGGTGGTGCGCACACAGTCAGAGCCCATAACATTGGTGTATCCAGACTGTTACTCGGAAAGAAAATGGTAAGACTCTGTTCCAGGGTATTTTAGCCCTTCCACATTTTACTAAACACACTATTAATTCTCTTCCACTTTCCCCTTCTTTATTTGTCATACTCAAGGCACAGAAAAACCCTTCTCATCAAGTTTCTGTCTTCCCTTTCCCGTCTGACCTCCTTGTCACCTCTCTTCAAGGCTCACTGTTTTGGAGAAAGAAGTGATGTTGACCTTTGGCTTTGCCTGGTCACAAAGCCCAGGGTCGTGCTATGAATTGTGTTGAAGAAGCCTTGCCCTTGGAGCCACACTTAGCTTTGCCTTAACTTTGTGCTTGAAAATGAGATTACATGAGATGTTGGCACTTTGGCCTGGTTTGTGGCATCAATATGCTGCCAGTCAATGCATGCCTTCTTAACTTCTGAGCTGACAAGGCTTTTTAGTGCCCTAACAAACAGGATTTATTTGGATTAAATTTTATCACTAGGAATGGAAAACTGATAGTTTTGCCAGTGTTAATAGCCAAGACTTCCAAGGTCCTGCTGAACTTAAATTTATCCTTAGTTCTCCAACAGGTGGTCTGCTATATCCTATACATTCTACGAGGCAGATATAAATATATATATTTTCTTTCTATGACAACTTCAATGTAAGTTGATTATACATCTTTGTGTGACAATTACAAATACTTTTATAAGACATTGTAGTTGTCCAAATAATACATTTTTTGGAACTTGGGGTACTTACTTAGAATATAAAAGAATGTTACCAAATAGCCTCACATTTAATTATGTTGTGTTAGGTTGAAAATTACATTATCTATTGGAATTATAGCAACACCTATTCAACATTATTTAAGATATTTGGTTATCATTTATATCCTTGGTCACGGTTTATGTATCTTATAAAATTGAGCATATTTCCCCCACATTTCTGTCCCTCAGGGTCATTTTTGTAACCCAAGCCCATTGTCTCTTAACTCTTTTAATTTGCTGAAAAAATGTGGGGAATGATTTGCTAATACAACTATATAATGCAGATAGTATTGGTTTAGATTGTACACAATGACCGACTACTGGAAAAAAGATAATCTGTTCTGACCCAAGACAGGTAGGTGTCATCAGATAATATATATAAGACCAGATTTATAAAACCAAACAAAATAGATTATTTGCTATTCATTTCATAAGGCTTCTTTCCTAAAGGAATAATCCCAGGATTTCTTTAGGTAACAACTTCCCCAGGTACACTGGAAGTACGTTTCCATTTTCAACACGAAACATTTCACTTATATGTGACATTCCGAAGATGTGTCTAGGGTCAGAAATGATGGAGAGATTCTTTGGATGTGCACCATCAGGTTAAGCAGCTAATTTAGCAAATGCTTATTTATATTGACAGCCATTGGATTGCAAAATGAAATTTTAAAGGATGAAAGCAGTCAGTGCAATGCGTAGTAGAAACTTTCTACCAGCCAAATCCCACTTTCTTTCTTTTTTTTTTTTTTGAAACAAAATGTGTTAGTTTACTAACCCTAGTTTTGTCATACACTGGCCACCTCTTTAATATCTAGAAGATACTATGAAATTGGGACCCATTTGTAAAATATATACATATACCTGGACAGTAAAGTTAAATGAAGCACATTTAACATATGGTGAGCTGAAATGTTCTAGCATGTTAGCAAAACCTCTTGCAATCTTCCCTCCCACCTCCCTCAACCCAATGAAAAAGCACTGAGTACACTGTTCAGAGAGGTTTATCAATTTCATTTCCAATGACAGTACTTCTCATCAGTTTTTAAAGGATATTAACAAGGAGCATTATTCTACCCCTTCTACTTTTACATGCATCAAGCACTTCTAAACACCTAGAAAGACTAGATATTTCATATAAGAATTTACTTGTCCGCTATGTACATAGGAAACTAAAGAGCCTCTCGATGAAAATGAAAGAGGAGAGTGAGAAGCTGGCTTAAAATTCAACATTCAAAAAACAAAGATCATGGTATCTGGTCCCATCACTTCATGGCAAATAGATGGAAACAATGGAAACAGTTACAGACTTTATTTTGGGGGGCTCCAAAATCACTGCAGATGGTGACTACAGCCATGAAATTAAAAGACACTTGCTCCTTCGAAGAAAAGCTAGACAGTCTATTAAAAATCAGAGATGTTACTTTGCCAACAAAGGTCCATACAGTCAAGGGTATGGTTTTTCCAGTAGTCATGTATGGATGTGAGAAAGTGAAAGTTGCTCAGGAGTGTCCAACTGTTTGTGACCCCATGGACTATTCAGTCCATGGAATTCTCCAGGCCAGAATACTGGAGTGGGTAGCTGGTCCCTTCTCCAGAGCATCTTCTCAACCCAGGGATCAAACCTAGGTCTCCTGCATTGTGGGTGGATTCATTACCAGTTGAGCCACCAGGGAAGTGCACCAAAGAATTGATGCTATTGAATTGTGGTGTTGAGAAGACTCTTGAGAGTTCCTTGGACTGCAAGGAGATCAAATCAATCAATTCTAAAGGAGATCAATCCTGGATAGGCACTGGAAGGACTGATGCTGAAGCTGAAGCTCCAATCCTTTGGCTACCTGATGCGAACAGCTGACTCATTAGAAAAGATCCTGATGCTGGGAAAGATGGAAGGCAGGAGGAGAAGGGGATGACAGAGGACGACGAGATAGTTGGATGGCATCACTGACTCGATGGACATGAGTTTGAGCAAGCTCTGGGAGATGGTGAGGGACAGGGAAGCTTGGCATGCTGCAGTCCATGAGGTCACAAAGACTTGAACATGACTGAGTGAATGAACAACAACATGTACACAGCACTGTTAAATAAAATTGTACAGGGTAACAATGGCTATAATCTGAGGCATCTTCTAAATACGGCCATTGTGGCCTGAACCATTTCCTCCCTTGCTTCCTTGTAGCCACCACCAATCCACTCTGCTGTGGATAAAATGTATATAAGAACAAATGAGTCCTAATTTACGACAGCTGGTCTCTCTATGTGTGAAAGAGGTTGCCAGAGTAAGACAAAAGCAGAGTTAGTAAATAATACATCTTGTACATTTTGTGTTAACAGTTTCTAGGAAAGACTGTCTTCTGAAAATTTGAGCATTGTAGCCCTCTGGGTTGGTGGAAGGGGGGACAGAAGAGAAGAGTCTTAGGCTCTGAAGACACTTTCAGATTATAATTGGTACATGTGTGCAGTTTATTCAAGATTGCTCTGAATACAGTGGACAAATTAAGTCCTCATTTGAAACATCTAGTCCATCTAGGTATTTAGAAGTGTCCGAAGTATGTCAAATGTAGAGGTAGTGAAATATCACTTTGTAAATATCTTTTTGCTCAGCTTTATAGGAAGTACTGTCTTTGGGAATGCTAGATGTTAAACTATTTCTATGAGCAGCATACTGTTGTCTACACTTGTTTAGTGGTTTGGAGGAGGTGTGGGTGGGGAAGAATTATAAAAGGTAATATGCTAGTACATTTGCACCTGGACATTTTCAGATGAAGCCATTTTTGTATGTTATGTGCATTTTGTTTTGTTGTGTATATAGTGTATATAATGGACAAATGAGTCCTAATTTTGTGACATGTAGCCTCCAGATGTTAAAGAGGTTGCCAGTGTATGACAAAGTAGTTAGTAAAATTAGCACATTTTTGCACACTTTGTGTTGAAATTCATAGGAATGCTTGTCTTCTGGAAATGATTTTTGGATATGAATTTGTTCAACCACCTCTAAGTGTTACAAATCCCTTTTTTAATACAGCATCTCCTGTGCTATTTGCTGCCTGAGTCACAGCATCCCCCTCTTATCACACAGAATCCCATTATAGTAAGTAAGCTTGTGATGGGTGGAACAAGGCAGCGAGATGTTTCTAATATGCTCCACTTCCAAGGGGCCCAGGAGTCTGCAGATGAAGGCACTGCATTTCCAGCAAGGCTCTCGGCTGCGGTCAGAGCGCTGAGGCACCATTACACAGGCTGAGTCCCATGCAGCTGTGTGGGACAGTGCACGGAGCGGGGTGCCTGTCACCTGCTCCAGTTCAACAGCCCTGGACAGGCTCTCTCTCAGAGCTGGTCACTGGCTATATATCTCCAGCCTGAGCTGGAGATCAAACCCAGAGCTCACAAGGATGTGGTCTCTCTCTCTCAAAAACAAAAAAACTTATATAGTGCTTTCGTAGCCTAAATGTCAACATAACATTTTAGAGAACAAGTTTTTCATCCTTTCCTGATGTCACATATGCCAAATGATCCCTCAGGCATTTCTCTGGTTAGTGTCTGGCACACAAGCCCAACAAGCACTTGGATATTTGGGACTAGATACACACATGGAAGAATGTGGGAAGATGTTTCACTATCATCACTCCCTCGTCTTCACAGATCACGGTCTTGTGGTGAAGGGGCTTATGTAACTCAATGAAGCTATGAGCCAGGCTCATAGGGCAACCCAAGACAGACGGGTCGTGGTGGATAGTTCTGACAAAACGTGGTCCACAGGAGGAGGAAATGCAAATTACTCCAGTATTCTTGCCATGAGAACCCCATGAACAGTATGAACATGCAAAAAGATATGACACCAGAAGATGAGCCCCCCAGGTCAGAAGGTGTCCAATATGCTACTGGGGAAGAGCAGAGGGCAATTACTAATAGCTCCAGAAAGAATGAGGTGGTTGGGCCAAAGTGGAAACGATGCTCAATCATGGATGGCTCTGGTGGTGAAAGTAAAACCCGATGCTGTAAGAACAATATGGCATACATGAATTTGAGCAAACTTCGGGAGCACAGTGAACGACAGAGGAGCCTGGTATGCTGCAGTCCATGGGGTTGCAAAGTGTCAGACATGACTTGGCAACTGAACAACAACAACTCTACCTGCTACTTTTACTTAGTTGCTGATTACTTATATTTTTATTTGGTGTCTCATCAGACCCTTTTTCTCTACTACAGTACTGCCAGGACTCCTTTAAACCATCATAATAAATTCTTCTCCTGCTTAAACGCCATCATTTTCTAACCTATTGCAGTGAAACTTTTTGGTTTCTTGATGTAACATTAAAGCTCAACTACTAGAGATGTCCCTGGTGGTCCAGTGGTTAAGAACCTGTCTTCCAATGCAGAGGACACAGCTGACTGGGAACTAAGATCCCACATGGCTTGGAGTAGCTAAGCCCATGTACCAAAACTAGAGAGCTTGCACTCTAGAACCTGTAGAGAAAGCCCTGCCCTGCGATGCAAGTGAAGACCCAGTGCAGCAAAAACTAAGAGAGGCCCAACCACTAGGCAGCTATTTTTCCTAGTCCTAGTCCAGTGTTCTTGCCTGGAGAGTCCCAGGGACGGGGGAGCCTGGTGGGCTACCGTCTCTGGGGTCGCACAGAGTCAGATACGACTGAAGCAACTTAGCAGCAGCAGCAGCAGTCAGTACCATACCATAGTCGAAAGAATACATAAGTGGGAAACAAAAGATAGGAAACATGCTGGCAGCCAATCTTGGGTGGATACATTGTTCCCTGATCCTCTCTTGGAAGAGGAACTCCTGAGTTGGCCTGGAAAGTTGGACTAGTTATTGCATCTCTTAGATTCTTATGCTTTATCATCTCAACTCCTACTTAGGATTGTGGGCAAAATATTGGTACAGATCTGAAAGGAAAAGTGAAGGAGAAACCACTAAAAACATCATTAAAGTTGGTACTACTTCAATCACATAATACTTTACACAGTTCACTGCTCTAAACAGTTGTTTTAAATAGTTCACATGAACTCTGTGAGGGGCACCCCAAGACAAAACTAAAAGGAAATTAAGGTTCATCACTGTCATTGCTTAACCAGTGTCACACGAACAATGAATGAGTCAGAACTAGAATACAGACTTTTGCTTCTCAGGGCCCCAAGACCCTTTTGCTGGGGATCATGAGATATTAGAATCCTTTTCATGATCTTATCCTACAAATTGCCCTAAGTATGCAGGTGCTTCTCAAATGCTTGAAGTTAGACTTAAAAACTAACTTGTGATAAATGAAATTTGTACTCTGACAACTTAAGGATAACATGTCCTCCAGAACAAAGCAAGACCCACGGTTAATGAATCAATGAAATTAACTCATCTAAAGGCAAGTTTGTCTACTGCCGGGAAGAAAGTTAGCTTGGGACAAAGTGGGCAGAAAGCATCACAATTGGCTTGTGTCCCACTCACTCACCTAGGCTCCATGTGGTCCCTGGAAGGGGAAACGGAGAGGAGCAGGAATAATAATAATTTAGAATGAAAAGTGTAATGGTCTGGGTCCTGTCATATTTACATTCATTATTTCACTGCAGTTAAAAGCAGCTCCAGCACTTCCCTGGTGGTCCACTGGATGAGAATCTGCCTGCCAATGCAGGAGACATGGGTTCAATCCCTGGTATGGGAAGATTTCACGTGCCTTGGAGCAACGGAGCCCACGTGCTGCAACTACTGAAGCCCGGGCACCCTAGGGCCTGAGACCCGAAACAAAAGAAGCCACCTCAGTGAGAAGCCGTGCACCACAACTAGAGAGTAGCTCTCACTCACTGCAACTAGAGAAAGTCCACGTGCAGCAACGAAGACCCAGAGCAGACACAGACAGATAAATAAATGAAAGGAACTCCACTGCCCTCGTGCTTTTCCCTTCTCTGCTTAATTTTTCCCTGTAGCATCCATCACCATCTAGCATACTGTGATATCTATTGATGTTGTTGATGGCCTGCTGTTAGAGCATAAATTTCATGAACACAGGGATTTTCCTGTTTTGTTTACTGCTCCTTCCCCAGCGCCTAAAATAATGCTCAGTTCATTACGTGTGAAGCTCGCTCAGTCGTGTCCGACTCTTTGCGACCCCATGGACTGTAGCCTACCATGCTCCTCCGTCCGTGGGATGCTCCAGGCAAGAATACTGGAGTGGGTTGCCATTTCCTACTCCAGGAGATCTTCCCAACCCAGGGATCAAACCCTGGTCTCCCACATTGTAGGCAGATGCATTACCATCTGAGCCACTAGGGAAGCTCAGTTCATTTTAACTATTAATAAATACTTGGTAATAAATAAACAAATGAATGAGCATTGATAACCCTAAGGTAGGCACTAGTTCTCTCTCATTTCCCACAGAAGCAGACTCTTATACAGAGTGATTACTTCCCAAGGTCACAGAGCGAGTAGGTGGTGAAGCCAGGACTCAGCCGCGGGACTCAAGCTCCCATTTACAATCCAGTCTGCAGCCGCATGCAGTGATGAGGCAGGTCAGTTTATCTCAGTCTGACCCACTAAACATTCACATGATGCATCCAACTAGCTCCCTTTTCTCGGAACCTCTGCTCATTAAGCAACCTTCAGATTACAATCTGACTTCTCAGGAAAAAAAAAATACACTGACCGGCTAGTATGTGTACGTGTTCTGTTTGGAAATTATAATTTACCTTGTTAAATCAATGCCTAGCTGTTCTGATTTCTCTATAGCTCTGTCTTTGGACTCTGATTAGTGCATTCCCACTCCAATTCATTCTGTGTGTCCTGATGGTATTGAGGATCTGAGGCTGGGAAGTTGAGCACTGGATCTAGAACTTTTTATCACATGGGAAAGGACCTGTGTGGAGCTCTGTCCCTGAGACACCATCTGGTGACCTGCTGTAGGTCAGCCTCTCCAGGTGGTGGCCCCACATCACTGCATTCACATTTGATCTGGGATAAAGCATTTTCAGCAAAGCAATAGTCTAAATACAGTTAACTGATATAATTTGGGAATGACAGCGACGAACAGGAATCATGAAAGAATGCTTACTGATCTCAAGCTAAGAGTACAAAAGCAAGCCACAACTTTATTGCAGTTTCCAAGCAAGGTTAAGGCAATGGCAACCCACTCCAGTACTCTTGCCTGGAAAATCCCATGGACGGAGGAGCCTGGTAGGCTGCAGTCCATGGGGTCACGAAGAGTCGGACATGACTGAGTGACTCCACTTTCACTTTCATGCATTGGAAAAGGAAATGGCAACCTACTCCAGTGTTCTTGCCTGAAGAATCCCAGGGATGGGGAAGCCTGGTGAGCTGCTGTCTATGGGGTTGCACAGAGTCGGACACGACTGAAGCGACTTAACACTAGTAACAGTTAACGGCAAGGTTAAACTGGAAACTCTAAGGAAGTCAGACAATTTTCATGCTTAAACACAAAGGACTTCAGGAAAGGAAAATGAATAATGTCACTATATATAGAATGTAAATTAAATTTAAAGCTCAGTAATTCCCGTAGCCTGAGTACCTAACAATATTTTTAATATAAGAGTTAAGACATTGTGCATTCCCCAGTCATGCAAGGATTCAAGAAACTGGCTCCTACAATTTTAATTACAGGAACCATTTTAAAAAATGAAACTGTTTCATTTTTCTTGACACACTGTATCCCCAGACTTAAGATATGGGAATTCAGAGGTAATAGATCGGAATTTTCATTAAGCACATATGACAGTCTTGAAACATATGATTGTTCATGCCCGTTTACCATTATATACATATATGAGTTGCAGCTTTAAATCCTAAAATAAATGAGTTCATCTGTCCATTTATTCTAGAAAGCGAGAAGCAGAAAAGAAGTTCTCTAAGGAAAATAAATTGTGAAAAACATTTATCTACTACTTAAAGGAAAAAATGTTTTAATTAGAAGGGAAATCTATCACCTAAAGAGTTTAAATAAATTTAAAAAACACTTCGTCTGATTAAGATGATGTTAAGTGATGAGGGCAGATAAAGAAAGCAGAGCACCGACGGACTGATGCTTTTGAGTTGTGCTGCGGAAGGCACAAGAGTTCACTGAACAGCAAGATCTGAAACCAGTCAATCTTAAAGAAAATCAACACTGAATACTCATTGGAAGGACTGATGCTGAAGCTGAACCTTCAGTACTTTGGTTACCTGATGCAAATGGTCAACTCACTGGAAAAGACCCTGATGCTGTGAAAGATTGAAGGCAAAAGGAGACGAGGGTGACAAAGTATAAGACGGTTGGATGGCATCACCAACCAGCGGACGTGAATTTGGGCCAACTCTGTTAGATGGTGAGGGACAGGGAGGCCTGGAGTGATGCAGTCCGTGGGGTAGCAAATCGTTGGACACGACTTGGCAACTGAACAACAAGTACAGGTACAGGAGTGAGTGGGCAAGAAGAAATCTTCCACAGACACTGGCCCCATGCTGTTGCCTGCACAGAAACCATTTCGGAGTATTTTTAGGTAATACTGCATTATTCTTGCACGGTATCCAATGTACCATGAAAACTATAAATTATATTAAACTAGAAAATAAAAATAATAGAGGATTTCTTTAAAAAGACATCAGAAGAGAAATCTATTTTAAATTAATTACCAGTTAAATATCTTCTTTCTGCCCGCTGACAAGTTTTCAGTATTTGTGCAACAGTTATTCTTATTTTCCTACATTAGGTGGACTTTTATGAAATGGTTTAGTCTGCTTTCCTTGTTCTCTTTGCAAACTTTAAAGACATTGTCTGTGTGATGCAGAAAATGTTGTTTCCGCTGGTTTAATGGCTAATTACAGCAACAAGCAAGGAAATAGGAAAATCCAACTAAATTGCAAATAAGTCATGAAAGGCTTTGTGAGCTCTAACTACAATTTCACACCCGGTTGCAAATGTTTTACACTCTGTTTTTAAATAAAGCCTTTGTCGACAATTCTTTTCGTTAATTTTAGTTTGATATTTCTATGTTTATTAGGTACCAAGGTTTCACAGAAAGTGGCTTTGGATTGTGCTTATGCTTTTCATTAGCAAGGATGTCTTTATCAGGATCCAGTCAACTACAGTCCTATTTCTGCTCCATCTTCAAAATAAGATGCATTCTTCTAGTGTTGGACTAACTCAAATACTAGCTACCGTGTTCTTCTCTAGTATTGTTTCAGAATTTCTTAGGCTAAGAATACTAAAGAAAAACGCAAGTTTCTACAGGACTGTCCCTCCTCCTCCGCACACCCCTATTTACATTCATGGCAGGAGGGAAGCATGCATTTATCTGGGAGGGTGTATTTTAGTTGAATGTTTCCTTTTGAGAAACAGCAAAAAAAAAAAAAAAAAAAAAACACAAAACAATCTATTGAACAGTCACTTCTGGAAAGGATACCCATATTGACAGTTGCCATAACCATAAGGAAAGAAAAGTCATTTTGCAAGAATGTATTTTCTAGCTCCATAAAGTCAACACTCTATTTTCTCACAGGGAATACAAAAGAGCAATGGAAACGCATCCATATATCATTTTAAACTAGGACTAATTAAAACATTAAAAAAGTGGATAGTTAACTGTGGGCACTAAAGATTATTAAAAATGTAACTCGAAAGACAAGCAGACTGTGTCATGTAGCCAAATCCATCCCCCCCAAAAAATAAATAAATAAAAATATCAACTTCAAAATCTCCTCCAAATCCTCAAACTATAATGCAATTCTTGATCTACTGAACTTTGTGGAGTGGCTGTAGAGGCATCTATTATACATCGACAGCATGTACCTAATTTATAACACTAGATATACACCTTTATATCTGAAGGCCTTTTGAGGCAATTGTGTAAAACACTATAACAAGAACTGCTGGAAATATTGAATGATTTCATACTGTAAAAAACGACATCAATGTCATTTTAAATTTAACAAAATGATTCCTTACTTTTCCATATACATTTTAACCATCTTCTTCACAAACTTCTTCAATAAATACTGCACAAAAGCAGCACTTCACACTTTGTGCCATAGATGCAATTTGCCAACTGATTGATTTCCTTCTGTGGAGCTCACCTGGCTTCTATATATTATGTATTTTCTCCTTTATTAAAGATGATGTAATCTCAGCTTCTATCACATCTACATCCACAAAGCCTACTGAGAGAGATGCAAAGATGAAGATGGGAAAGGAGAGGACTTCGCAAAGCAGGTTCGCACCCACATATAAAAATCTGATAAAAAACTCATAATGCAGGTGCAGAAGAGTGATCAAACAATATTAAATAAAAAGAAGAAATCTGAACCAAATTAAGACACATACCCAGAAAAAATTACAAATGAGCAGTGGGAAACCAATTATTTATTCTGAAAAGATGATGTACTATGATTTGATCAGATCAAATAACTTATGTATCGCCAGATGGAGAAATTGCATTCACATGTGTTAGCCCATGTTTCTATCACTGTTTATATCTAGACAGTGCCTTGTCTTTCTCTGATGATATAAACTAATTTCTCCTCCTTCTTAGGCAGTGCTTTATCTGAGAAAGAGTAAGACAGAAAAGAGATGCTGACATGGGCACTGAGCCAAATCGGACTCCACCTTCAGCTACATTTTTGCTGCCATTTCTCTGCACAGACCAGGATCAGCCATGATAATCATAACCATGATTAGAAATTAAGCTTTTCAGTGACTGCTTACATCCTACAAAGAAAATCTAGTTGGGGCTATAGGGCCAATTGGTGACTGTTTGAACGAGCAGACTCTTATAAGAAAGAGAGCACCGCTGCTTTTCTTCCATTTTTGGTGTATGATTCTCTGATCCACCTCTGGATTCCATGTCTCTCAAGACTTGTGGCTTCATTTATAAAACCAAAGCATATCAGGGCTTGAAGCTTTTCTGATAGTCTTAATTCAGTTCAGGTCAGTTCAGGTGCTCAGTCGTGTCCAACTCTTTGCGACCCCACAGACTGCAGCATGCCAGGCCTCATTGTCCATCACCAACTCCCAGATCCACTCAACTACAAACCCATGTCCACTGTGCCAGTGATGCCATCCAGCCATCTTATCCTCTTTTGTCCCCTTCTCCTTCTGCTCTCAATCTTTCCCAGCATCAGGGTCTTTTCCAAGGAGTCAGCTCTTCGCATCAGGTGGCCAATGTATTGGAGTTTCAGCTTCAACATTAGTGCTTCCAATGAATACCCAGGATTGATCTCCTTTACGATGGACTGGTTGGATCTGCTTGGGGTCCAAGAGACGCTCAAGAGTCTTCTCCAACACCACAGTTCAAAAGCATCAATTCTTCAGTGCTCAGCTTTCTTTATAGTCCAACTCTTACATCCATACATGACTATTGGTAAAACCACAGCCTTGACTAGACGGATCTTTGTTGGCAAAGTAATGTCTACTTTTTAATATGTTGCCTAGGTTGGTCATAACATTCCTTCCAAGGAGTAAGCGTCTTTTAACTTCATGGCTGTAATCACCATCCACAGTGATTTTGGAGAAAAATAAAGTCAGCCACTATTTCTACCGTTTCCGCATCTATTTCCCATGAAGTGACGGGACCGGATGTCATGATTTTAGTTTTCTGAATGTTGATCTTTAAGCTAACTTTTTCACTCTCCTCTTTCACTTTCATCAAGAGGCTCTTTAGCTCCTCTTCACTTTCCGCCATAAGGGTGGTGTCATCTGCATATCTGAGGTTATTGATATTTCTCCCAGCAATCTTGATTCCAGCTTGTGCTTCATCTAGTCCAGCATTTCTCATGATATACTCTGCATATAAGTTAAATAAGCAGGGTGACAATATAGCCTTGACGTACTCCTTTTCCTATTTGGAATCAGTCTGTTGTTCCATGTCCAGTTCTAACTGTTGCTTCCTGACCTGCATATAGGTTTCTCAAGAGGCAGGTCAGGTGGTCTGGTATGCCCATCTCTTTCAGAATTTTCCACAGTTTATTGTGATCCACACAGTCAAAGGCTTTGGCATAGTCAATAAAGCACAAGTAGATGTTTTTCTGGAACTCTCTTCCTTTTTCCATGATCCAGCAGCTGTTGGCAATTTGATCTCTGTTTCCTCTGCCTTTTCTAAATCCAGCTTGAATATCTGGAAGTTCATGGTTCACGTATTGCTGAAGCCTGGCTTGGAGAATTTTGAACATTACTTTGCTAGCGTGTGAGATGAGTGCAATTATGCGGTACTTTGAGCATTCTTTGGCATTGCCTTTCTTTGGGATTGGAATGAAAACTGACCTTTTCCAGTCCTGTGGCCACTGCTGAGTTTTCCAAATTTGCTGGCATATTGAGTGCAGCACTTTCCCAGCATCATCTTTTAGGATTTGAAACAGCTCCACTAGAATTCTATCACTATCACCTCCTCTAGCTTTGTTCGTAGTGATGCTTTCTAAGGCCCACTTGACTTCACATTCCAGGATGTCTGGCTCTAGGTGAGTGTGAGTGGTCACATCTTTGTGATTATCTGGGTCATGAAGATCTTTTTTGTACAGTTCTGTGTATTCTTGCCACCTCTTAATATTTTCTGCTTTTGTTAGGTCCATACCATTTCTGTCCTTTATTGAGCTCATCTTTGCATGAAATGTTCCCTTGGTATCTCTAATTTTCTTGAAGAGATCTCTGTTGCTGCTGATGCTAAGTCGCTTCAGTTGTGTCCGACGCTGTACGATCCCATAGAGGGCAGCCCACCAAGCTCCCCCGGCCCTGGGATTCTCCAGGCAAGAACATTGGAGTGGGTTGCCATTGCCTTCTCCACGAAGAGATCTCTAGTCTTTCCCATTCTATTGTTTTCCTCTGTTTCTTTGCATTGATCGCTGAGGAAGGCTTTCTTATCTCTCCTTGCTATTCTTTGGAACTCTGAATTCAAATGGGTGTATCTTTCCTTTTCTCCTTTGCCTTTTGCCTCTCTTCTTTTCACAGCTATTTGTAAGGCCTCCCCAGACAGCCATTTTGCTCTTTTGCATTTCTTTTTCTTGGGGATGGTGTTGCTGCCTGTCTCCTGTACAATGTCACGAATCTCTGTCCATAGTTCATCAGACACTCTGTCTGTCACTCCCTTGGTTTTCATACAAGGAAGCAAGAGGAGGTCAAGCAACACGGCCAAGCTCTCTCATGTCTCTTAGTCTCTAATTCAGTCTTCTGTGTCTACTTGGTCTATTTTAGACTTGCTGAACCCTCTGACCCAAGGTTCCACTTGAATGTGTGTATACTGGAAAGTACTAGGAGAGAGTAGTTTCCTAATTATGAGAGGTCTTCAAACACAGTTTTAAGTCTTAAGGTAGATAATAGTTTTTTTTTTTTTCTTTTCTTTAACAGATGAGGACACTGAGGCAGAGGGGCTAACAAACTGCCCAAAGTCACACAGCTAGGAAGCAACCAAACTGGGATGTGAACTCAATCTAATCCCTGTACACTTCTTACTATCCCATTTTGCTCACCAACTATCATCTGCACTATTAGGATGCTAAGCTAAGCCACTAGAGATATATCATTATTTATTTCTTATTCATTTGTTTGTTCATTCAGCCATCCATTCATTCAGTAAGTACTCACTGAGCACCTACTATGTGCTAGCCATGACTTTGAGTCCTTTTAATGTAGCAATGACCAAAAACATTGTTGCCTTAGTGAAGATTATATTATTTATGTATGTACAAGGAAGACATGCCGTTAAAAAGTAAACATACACTATAATGTCAGGTTGCAATAGTGTTTGAGAGGAGTCAGTCAGTAAGGGGAGGAGGATTAAGAATGATATAGTCAGGAGAAATGACTCTTTTTGAAAAGGTGACCAGAAGCAAACTCTCTGAGATGCTGACATTGAAGCAGAAACAAGCAGGATATGAAGGAACAAGTGGCATGCTGCAGGCCAAGGGAAAAAATGAATACAAAAGTCCTCAGGTAGAAACAGGCTTGGCGTATTGCGGGAAGAGCAAGGTCAGACAGGCTGAAGCCAAGGAATGAGAGAGAGGCAGTGGATGGCAGGTGTCAGAGTGCATGGGCCTGAAAACAAGTTTGCATTGTATTTTGTGCACTTTAGAAAGCCAGTGGATGGTTCAGCAGGTGAGCGAGATACTCTGATTTACAGTTTAAAAATCATCACCTTGTTCTCCAAGGAATAACCAATAAAAGGGAAAATGTGGAAGCAGAAGTTTAGAGGCACCTGCAATAGTCTAAGTGGCAGCTGAGGGTAAGAGTTTTGGCAACAGTAGATTCATACCTATTTCACCAGAGAGAACAGATGAAATATTTTGATGGAGAGTGGAGAAAGAAATGGCAACCCACTCCAGAATTCTTTTTTTTTTTGGGTGGAGGGCGGTTAACAGGTATATTTTATTTTTAATTAATTTATCTATTCTAATTGGAGGCTAATTACTTTAAAATATTGTGGTGGTTTCTGCCATACATTCACATGAATCAGCCCTGGGTGTACATGTGTTCCCCATTTTGAACCTCCCTCCCACCTCCCTCCCCATCCCATCCCTCAGGGTCATCCCAGTGCACCAGCCCTGAGGACCGTCTCATGCATCAAACCTGGACTGGCGATCTATTTCACATATGATAATATACATGTTTCAATGCTATTCTCTCAAATCATCGCCTTCTCCCACAGAGTCCAAAAGTCTGTTCTTTACATCTGTGTCTCTTTTGCTGTCTCGCATATAGGGTCATCATTACCATCTTTCTAAATTCCATATATATGCATTAATATACTGTACTGGTGTTTTCCTTTCTGGCTTACTTTGCTCTGTATAATAGGCTCCAGTTTCATCCACCTCATTAGAACTGATTCAAATGCATTCTTTTTAATAGCTGAGTAATATTCTACCATGTATATGTACCATAGCTTTCTTATCCATTCATCTGCCAATGGACATCTAGGTTGCTTCCATGTCCTGGGTATTGTAAACAGTGCTGTGATGAATATTGGGGTACATGTGTCTCTTTCAATTCTGGTTTCCTTGGTGTGTATGCCCAACAGTGGGATTTCTGGGTCATATGGCAGTTCTATTTCCAGTTTTTTAAGGAATCTCCACACTGTTCTCCATAGTGGCTGTACTAGTTTGCATTCCCAACAACAGTGTAAGAGGGTTCCTTTTTCTCCGCACTCTCTCCAGCATTTATTGTTTGTGGACTTTTTGATAGTAGCCATTCTGATCGCCATGAGATGGAACCTCATTGTGGTTTTGATTTGCATTTCTCTGATAATGAGTGATGTTGAGCATCTTTTCATGTGTTTGTTAGCCATTTGTATGTCTGCTTTGGAGAAGTGTCTGTTTAGTTCTTTGGCCCATTTTTTGATTGGGTTGCTTATTTTTCTCCATTCCAGTATTCTTGCCCAGAGAATCTCATGGACAGAGGAGCCTGGTGGGCTACAGTCCATGGGGTCTATATAAGAGAGACAGGAAGTAGGATTCCTAACTTCTAACTAACTTTTAAAGCTCCTTTCCACTTTATTAGCCACTTTAAATAAAAGCAAAAAACATATGTAGGAAATGGGGAATGTATCTACTATACAGAAAGGAATGTGACTGGTCTTTATCCCTGTTTCTAGAGAGGGAGATTCTAATTTGACAAAAGTATCTTTGTTATTCATGAGTCCCTCAGTGTTGAGCGATAAGATGCCTCAGGATGGGGGCTGGTCATCAGAAACACCAACTACGTGATTAGAGAGTTGGAGTTTTGAGTCAGTTCAACCTTCAGGGAGGGGGAGGGGGCTGAAGATTGAGTTCAATCATCTGGCAAATGCCACAAGAAGTCAACCATGCCCATGTAATGAAGCTCTGATAAAAACTCTGGACACCAAAGCTCAGTGCAGCTTCCTGGGCGGTGAACTCATCTCTGGGCCAGGAGGAGGAAGCACCCTGGCACACCCACAGAGGGAGGCCAGTGGAGAGCTGTGTTTGAAACCCACTCAGATCTCATTTGGCTATTCTCAATCTCTATACTTTAAATAAAACTGTAAGGGTAAGTACGGTGTGTCTCTGAGTTTTGTGTGTCACTCTAGTGAACGATCAAACCGAAGGGCTCATGGGAAACTCTGACTTTATAGTCAGCTGGTCCGAAGTGCAGGTGTCCTGAGAACAACCGAAGGGCAGCTGGCATCTGAAGTCAGGGAGGTCTTGCTGGGGACCATGACCTGTAACCTTTGGGGTCTGGGCTAGCTCTGGTGGACACCATCAAAGATATAGTGCAGTATAACCACCAGTTTGAGAATAGTATCCCAGATCACCACAGCTGTACAGGACAGAATGAACCTGGGGAGAATGACTTATCCACTGCTAAGTCACGTCAGTCGTGTCCGACTCTGTGCGACCCCATAGACAGCAGCCCAACAGGCTCCTCTATCCCTTGGATTCTCCAGGCAAGAATACTGGAGTGGGTTGCCATTTCCTTCTCCAATGCATGAAAGTGAAAAGTGAAAGGGAAGTCGCTCAGTCATGTCCGACTCCTAGTGACCCCATGGACTGCAGCCTACCAGGCTCCTCCATCCATGGGATTTTCCAGGCAAGAGTACTGGAGTGGGGTGCCATTGCCTTCTCCAGCCGGGTCCTAATGACAAGGGAGTCTTTTAGTTCCACCACCACTCTGCCCTAAACACTGAACAAATTCATGTAACTATTACATGTTAACATTGATTTACTGTGATAAAAGTTCTTAACATTTTCCTTTTAGTTATTTGAATGAAAATACAGGATTTTTCATTCAAATATCAATAGCAACACTAATAGTTTTAAATAAATCAACCTTTATTATCACCACCAGTTAGCAAGTATGAATTTCATCTATGAGTTTCATAACATCTTCAGTTTCGTCAATCTACTCTCCTGGACTCCAGTTTTGTTATTGTCAGGAACCATGCAATCACTAACCTCTGGATTGATGTCCCATTGTCATCATATGTGGAGTGAGCTGGCAACCAAAATTACTGCTTCCCTGCATGTTTTGGGGAGGGGTTAATTGTTAATATTTCAGGCAAAAAAAGGTATTTTTCTAGTTCCCAAACTTAAAACCTAATCTTCTTTTGTCTAAATCCATGGTCAGCTAAGAGTGTTATTCTCAGGTGGAATTAGGGAGTCAAAAATCAGGTCTGGAAGGACCTCAGAGATGAGTTATTTATATACTTCTTTAATAGATACTTGTTTGAGAGGCTTTTTATTCCAGATGCTGTTCTAGGGACTGGGGAAACAGTGAACAGGACATTCAAGAGTTCAGTTTCCAGGGAAACAAAGACTCAGAAGTAAGTTAGCACACTCATTCGCATATCATTTCAGACAGTGCTGAGGATTTTGTAAAAATATGACCAGGTGCTCTTACCAAGGGCCTGGGGGCTTGGCCAGGAGTGGGATTTTAGTTCTTGCACACTGGCATTCCCAGTGGAGGGGAAGCAGGAGACCAAGTTGGAAGAATTCTCCTTTTCTGAGGAAAGAAAAGCCAGGAAAGTTGGGCACAGGGACAAAACTGCCTGGTTCCTAGGTGGGGGAAAGGGCAACAGCCCGTCCTTGCTCTTGGTCCAGTCTTCGTCCCACCACACCCTTCCTTTCCATTCTAGATTCCTCCCATCACGTTTTCATCAGAGGGCTCCTCACCGGATTCCCTTCCTCCAGCCTTTTGCCCTTTCACTACTGCTACCACTTAGCCCCCATCTAACCCAGGGGTGGGTCCCCTTATGCTTTGATATCACTCCTCAGATCTGCTTCTTTCCTTTACACACAGCCAGCTCTCCCCACCCTGTGGGACAGTTCCTTATCTGCAGCTCATCATATGTTGCTGCTTGGTGTTATTAACCAATCTTTGTGACCATATCTTATGCTCTCTATATTAGGCACAGGCTTCTTGATAGCTGGGAATTCATCTGTCCTTTATCTGTGCTCTCCTACATGATCTAATCCATTGTTACAGTCATGGCAGGCACTAAATATAAAAGTTGTTGAATAAATAATAATTTCTTGAGCCTTGAAATGCTATTCTGATGTAGTTGATTTTATTTTTTGTCATATAAAAGTTTATTTCCCTGAGTGTGGTTTGTATAATTTTTTTAATTGGAGGATAATTGCTTTACAGTGTTTGTGTTAGTTTCTGCTGTATAACATGGATCAGCTCTAAGTATGTGTGTGTGTTTATACGTATATATGTAAATATATATATATATATATATATCCTCTTTTGAGCTTCTCTCCCAGCCCACATCCAACTAGTCTAGGTGATCAGAGAGCACCAAGCTGAGCTCCCTGTGTTATACAGCAGCTTCTGATACATATTTTAAATTTTAATGTAACATTTACTGTGTCAGATACTGTATAAATATTAATTTGTTTAATTATCATAAAAACCATAGAGGTAGAGATGGTGACCTACTTTTCAGATGAAGAAACTGAGACACAGGAAGATAAAAGCATCTGAAGGAGCCCCCTAGTCCGTGTCTACACACCATGCGATGCTGTACCATTCTCACACACGGTATCCTTCAGTACCTCCCTTGCAACACTCCCCGCTCTTAACTTCATCCTCAGATACTTGCGCACAAGTGAGTTATGTACTAGAGGACCAAGTGAGAAAAACACGATCCCTTCAAGTAACCATACATTTTATCATTCCCAGTAAAATGAGTTATCTTTGTACATATCTATTGGCACTATGTCCTTGTCTCCCGGGTTGAGTGCTTCCAAATTGTACTAGAACACGAGCTTAGGAAACAGGAAGTCTCTGAGGCCCCACAGTACAGGGACCCCCACCAAAACCACAGAGGTTTCTTAGAGGTGAGGCTCCACCAGGTCTTAGAGGGTAATTCATGGTCTGATACTAACCAATGTGGTCCTCCAGGGGACTCCAGCAGCATGGATGTGTAATCCTGTGGACAGCAGACCATCTACCATCTAAGACCCAGGCTCCAGGAAGGGTTGGGGGAGAGGTCAGTCCTAGAAACAAATTTGGACCACTCCAAACTACTTTCTATCCCAACTGCTTTCAGTTTGTAACAGAAAACAAACACTAACATACTCAAAATCTGATGTAAAGAAAATTTTAAATATTAGAGTTGTCAGAATTTTAGAACTAGAAACCACTTTAGAAGAGACTTTAGAAACCATTTCCATTCTCACTCTGAGTGAGAAACTGATGTGCATAGCAGTTGAGTCTTCAGGTCACAAGTAGAACCAGGGCCAAGGGCCTTTATACCACAGCATGGTACCCAGCTGACTAGAGAGAATTCCTGGGTAATTGTCTCTTTGTCACCTTACAAGTACCTCCGCAAATAAATGAGGCTTCCCTGGTGGCTCAGATGGTAAAGAATCTGATTGCAATGCATGAGACCGGGCTTCAATCCCTGTTTCAGGAAGATTCCCTGGAGAAGGAAATAGAAACCCACTCCAGTATTCTTGCCTGGAGAATACCATGGCCAGAGGAGCCTGGCGGGCTATCGTCCTTAGGGTTGCAAAGAGTTGGACATGACTGAGTGACTAACACATGCATTTGGCTATTTTTGAATTTCAGATGAACTGGTGAACTGGTGTTTCCTTTTTAAGTCAGTTATGTTGGAAATTCTAATCGATAATTTCACAGAATGGCCTAACACTAGGAATCCTTTCTTAAGGGTGAATAATGACAGTGGAGCTCCAATGCAGAAGGGAAGTTAAACTCAGGATATTCTTTCTAAAGGGAAATGTGTGCTTTATATTAGAACTTTATCAAATGCTGGGAAAAATTTTAAAAAGTGACTGCATGACTGAAAAATGCTATAAATTCTTCACTTGAAGAAGCAAAAGGTACTCTGGAAATGAAACAGACTTTCCCATGCCTCCCACCACAGAGCCAAGATAAAGGCAAAGTTTTCACCCTCCCCACCCTTTCCCCCAGGGGGAACTTGAAGTAAGCCGGACAAAAATCTGTTTTCCCAATGCTTTTGTTCTGACTCAGTGGCAGCTCCTAGCTCTCTTTCCAAACAGCCCAGCCCCCAGGTCCTGCTAGTAGGACCTCTCCTACTAGCACCACACCATAGCTCTTTGTGGAAAGATCTGGCTTCCCCAGTGGCTCAGATAGTAAAGAAACTGTTTGCAATGAAGACGACTCAGGGTTGATCCCTGGGTTGGGAAGATCCCCTGGAGAAGGAAATGGCAACCCACGCCAGTATTCTTGCCTGGAGATTTCTATGGACAGAGGAGCCTGGAGGGCTTAAGTCCACGGGATCACAAAGAGTTGGACACGACTGAGCAACTAACACTAAAATCACTTATTGGACTCAAATGAATTCAATGGTTTAAGCAATACTGAGTTCCTGACTTTCAGCTTAATAAAAAGGAACAAATGCCAGAAGGACTTGAGTTTGGGTCAGGTCACAGGATAGGAAAGTCCCTCTGCCCAGCCTGTTCTAAAGATTACAATCACTATGTAAAAACCATCCTGACTTGTTTAGGATCTGCCTTCTGCTTTAAATAGGAAATTCCATGACAGGACACACTTGTCCTGCTTTCCTCTGTCCACCTTTCCAAAAGACATTGTAGTGCCTAGGACATGGTTCAGTTCAGTTCAGTCACTCAGTCGTGTCTGACTCTTTGTGACCCCATGGACTGCAGCATGCCAGGCTTCCCTGTCAATCACCAACTCCAGAGCTTGCCTAAACTCATGTTTGTGGAGTCAGTGATGCCATCCAACCATCTCATATGCTATCATCTCCTTCTCCTCCTGCCTTCAGTCTTCCCCAGTATCTTTTCCAATGAGTCAGTTTTTCACATCAGGTGAGCAAAGCATTGGAGTTTCAGCTTTCCAAAGAATCTTGGAAATTGGAATACTGGAAAATTGAAAAACGCAGTCTTTCCAATGAATAGTCAGGACTAATTTCCTTTAGGATTGACTGGTTTGGTCTCCTTGCTGTCCAAAGGACTTTATTGTCTAACTCTCACATCCATACATGACTACTAGAAAAATCATAGCTTTGACTAGATGGACCTTTGTTGACAAAGTAATGTCTTTGCTTTTTAATATTCTATCTAGGTTAGTCATAGCTTCTCTTCCAAGGAGCAAGTGTCTTTTAATTTCATGGTTGCAGTCACCATCTACAGTAATTTTAGAGCCCAAGAAAATAAAGTCTGTTACTGTTTCCATTGTTTTCCCACTTTTTTGCCATAAAGTGATGGGACCAGATGTCACGATCTTCATTTTTTGAATGTTGAGTTTTAAGCCAGCTTTTTCACTCTCTTCTTTTACTTTCATCAAGAGGACATGATAGGTGGTAGTTATTGAACAAATAAATTGAATATTCCCTGATCTCTAAGAGGAACGCGGTGCTGAATGCAAAAGAGTTTGAACATTATAACTTTTAAGAATGCTATGAATCTGTGAAACAGTATTTAAATAGCCACATTATTTGAAAAACATCTATGTCTGCTTCATTGACTACACTAAAGCCTTTGACTGTATGATCACAACAAACTGGAAAATTTTTAAAAGAGATGCAATTACCAGACCATCTTACCTGTCTCCTGAGAAACCTGTATGCAGATTTGGAAGCAACAGTTAGAATTGGACATGGAACAATGAACTGGTTCCAAACTGGGAAAGGAGTATGACAAGGCTGTATACTGTCACCCTGCTTATTTAACGTACATGTAGAGTAGATCATGTGAAATGCCAGGCTGGCTGAATCACAAGCTGGAGTCAAGATTGCTGGGAGAAGTCTCAACAACCTCACATATGCAGATGATACCACTCTAATGGCAGAGGGCGAAAAGGAACTAAAGAGCCTCTTGATGAGGGTGAAAGAGAAGACTACAGAAGCTGGTTTAAACTCAACATTCAAAAAATGAAGATCACGGCATCTGGGCCCATCACATCATGGCAAATAGAGGGGAACAAGTGGAATCAGTGATAGATTTTCTTTCCTTAGGCTCCAAAAATCACTGTAGACAGTGACTGCAGCCATGAAATGAAATGACACTTTCTCCTTAGAAGAAAAGCTATGACAAAGCTAGACAGCATATTAAAAAGCAGAGACATCACTATGCTGACAAAGGTCCGTATAATCAAAGCTATGGTTTTTCTAGTAGTCATGTATGGATGTGAGAATTAGACCTTAAAGAAGGCTGAGTGCCAAAGAATTGATGCTTTCAAACTGTAGTGTTGGAGAAGACTCTTGACCTTGGACTGCAAGGAGGTCAAACCAGTCAATCCTAAAGGAAGTCAACCCTGAATGTTCACTGGAAGAACTTATGTTGAAGCTGCAGCTCCAACACTTTCGCCACCTGATGTGAAGAACTGACTTACTGGAAAAGACCCTGATGCTGGAAAGATTTGCGGGCAAAAGGAGAACAGGGCAAGAGAGGATGAGATGGTTAGAAAGCATCACTGACTCAATGGACATGAGTTTGAGCAAACTCCAAGGGATAGTGAAGGACAGGAAGCCTGGAGTATTGCAGTCCACAGGGTTGCAAACAGTCAGACATGACTTAGTGACTGAACAACAGTATTTAAGAGGCCAATGTTTTAAGTAGAAGTGGCATGATCAAATATTTGTTGACCAGTGACTAGGAGTCAGATACCATGTTAGGTACAAGGATGGATGTGATTTTGTTGAATACATACAGGAATCATGGTAAAGAGGAGTAGGACTGCCATTTATAGGTGAGGAAACAAGATTCAGAGCTGGGGCAAATTATCTCAGATGCTTTTGTTTCATAACACCTTGATCTCTAAATCCTCATAAAAGTAACTGATTTCATAGACATGATATTAAGTGACTCATCTTTGAAATTCAAGTGCTGAATCAGTTTTGTAAAATTCAGCCATTATTTTTCAGGAATTCCCTTAGATAAAACTAGTCGAAAATCCTATGGAAACTAGCTTGCCTGATAACCTTATCTAACATAAATGTAGTGTTTCAGCTTAATTGCTGTCTTGACTAATTACTCATATGGGGCATAGGCTATGCCGGTCTATTAAAAACCATTAGATAGAAGCTGTGTGACTTTACGGTATATAGTTCTCATTCCCACAACTTACATTTTGATAGCATCTGTTACTCTCTGGAAGAAAGCCAGAATTTCTGAGTAAAATGTATCAGTCCTAACAATGTGGACATTATTATTCCAGAAAGCCAACTGAGAATTGCACAAGATCTTACGGTAATGATCAGAACTGGGAAACAAGAATTTTCTTCAGCACAGCGGGAAGAAGTCTTTTTATTAAGGTTAAGAGAATCAGAGATATGAATATCCCTTTATAAGGTTCAAATAAATACCTGAGGATGGGTCATAATTCAAAGAGGTTTCAAAGAGGCTTAGATTGAATGAAACCCAAATAGCTTTGCTCTAAACATTTGGGTTTGCAGTGTAATTCTATCCTGAAACTTACTGATCAATGTTGGGTTATAAGATATGCACAAACTGACCAAAACACTGCTCAGTTTGCTGGCCAATGAAAAATTAAATTTGTTTTTTGGTGCCCTCCTACCAAAATTGCTTTTTTCTTTTCTGAGTAAAATCTGGGTGGCAGGTTCTAGACATTATTAATATTGTTAGTCGTTATTATCAGTATTATGTAGTTTACAGTTCTGTATCCGTCTAAGAGCATGTTCCTGTCAATTACGCACTCTGTGTAGTTCCCCTTGGAAGACTTTATCCAAATTCAGCTATCGAGCATATTCCATGAGGCATAAGCTTTATGGTCATTTAACAAATCTTTATGGAGTACCTACCCTATACCAGGCATTGTTCTGTGCTCTGGACATCTCCCTGCTGTGGTAGTTGATCTTTCCTAACTCCTTGTGGGAACTGGAGACCCATCTATTCTGTTTCTTACTGGACACATGCACTTAGAAACCCAAATTGTTCCTGTGCTCTTGGATACCATGAGGCAAACTGAGATTATCACACTTCCTCAGCTGGCCCCTGATGATCCGGTGGGAGTTGGGTTGGGCCCCACTGCTCAGCCCACCACTCACAGCTACCCAAGACTGAAAGCTCTTCCTCTTGCCTTCAGAAGGTCTTCTGCCTGAATCTTTTCATCCTCATCATTTCTTCTCAATCCTCAGAGGCATTTCATACCAACTCCCATCACTGCTGCTAGGTAATTTTTTTCTTGCTCCATGACGGCCCCCTTGAATACATTTCCTATGCTGTCATGGAACATACTTTCTAAAATGCACACCTGACATTGTCTCTTTGGTTTAATAACTCTGAAGGGCTTCCCTTAGCTTTTAGGGTGAGGTAGACTTCCCTGGTGGTTCAGAAGGTAAAGCGTCTGCCTACAATGCAGGAGACCCGGGTTCAATCCCTGGGTCTGGAGAAAGGAATGGCAACCCACTGCAGTGTTCTTGCCTGGAGAATCCCAGGCACAGGGAAGCCTGGTGGGCTGTCGTCTCTGGGATCGCAGTCAGACGCGACTGAAGTGACTTAGCAGCAGTAGCAGCAGCAGATTTCCAAAGACACAAGGACCTTGTAATCTGGCTCCTAGTTACGTTTCCTCCTGGACAGCTTCACTCTTTCCCTAGACAGGCGGACTTGCTCCCTCCACCTGCTCTCTCCTAATTTCCTGACTCACTCGAGCATCCAGGCATGACCTCGTGAAGCCTCCTTGCCCAGGCCGTCTGCTCCACAGCAGGCTCTGCTGCTGTCTTGTGCCATTATCACTCTTTTCTTAGATCCCTCTGTCTGCTGTATTTCACCAGTGCTTCTGGAAGGAAGTTACGGTCTCTGCCTCAACCCTGAATCCCCAGGCAGCCCACTAAGCATTCAGCCTGTAAGCCTGTTTTCATTGGATGAACAAATCTTGAAATGATGAAAAAAGATTTATTGGTCTGCATTTTCAAGACATTTTGGATTATGCCTCAACTATTACAGCTTAAAAAACGAGGATTTTAATTCCTTAAAACAGTGGTCCCCAGCCTTTTCGGCACCAGGGGTCAGTTTTGCAGAAAACAATTTTTCTAGACTGGGGTTGGGGTGGGGGGTGGTTTCAGGATGATTCATGAGCATCACGTTTATTGTGCACTTTATTTCTATTACATCAGCTCCACCTAAGATGATCAAGGATTAGGTTCTGGAGGTGGAGGACCCCTGACTTGACATACATATTGGAGAAGCAGGAAGTGCTTTCTTCCTTCCAAAGGATGCCTTTTGGTTGGTGTTTGGGTTTGTTCCCCTACCTTTTCTCCAACACTGAATTTAATATATATTTGATCTTGGTTATTCTACCTGATTCTTCACTAAGAGATAGCAAAGCTAAAGCAAAATCATAAACACAAGTCCCAGAAAAATGAGTGTTTGGATTCTGGTTCAAGTCTTACTGACTGAGTACCTTGGATAATAAGTAATGAGCTTCTCTGAGTCTCAATGTACAGAAAATGAGTATAATTAAATAACATGCAAAGCTGCTGGCACACAGCATACGTAGAATTCATCTTCTTTTTCTCTGCTTATCCTTTCCCTTTAAAGATACACACTTCACCTGGAATGTATTTTCCTCCATCCCTCCTGACCACATCCTACTCATTTTTAAGGTCCAACTCTCCTCCAAATCTCTGTGCAGTTGTCCCTGGAGCCTTCAGCCAGAAAGGGCTGTCCTGCCACGGGGCTCCAGTGCCTCAATATCTTATTCCCTTTGTTCAACAGATCTATGCCGAATGCCCACTATGTACCGGGCATTAATTCCGGGGCTGAGAATCAGCAGTGAACAAAACAGATGTGGAAAAGGCTGAGTCGTAGTGGAGAGGAATAAACTTGCTAACAAGTATAAAAACAATATTTGGTCAGATGAGTATAAGTGCTCTCATGGGTAACAGGAAAGGAAGTAACTGGAAGAGGGATGTCAGAGAGGGTGCCAGGCATGGAAAGAGCTAGGGGACAACAGCTCCAAGTGGAAGGCACCTACATGCCAAGGCTCTGACCCGGCAAAAGTGTGGCATTCTCAAGGAAAAGAACAGGGTCAGTGTGATTGAACTGTCCTGGGCTAAGGAAAGTGGGATGGAACAGGACTGGTGAGGTAGGTGTAAGGGGGGCCAGGAAGATAGCCTGCATTTTATTCTAAGCACCATTGAACAGTTTTAATAAATCAGGAGTCAGGGACTTCCCTGGTGGTCCAATGGTTAAGACTTTGTGCTTCCAATGCAGGGGACGCGGGTTTGATCCCTAGTCAGGGATTTAAGATCCGATATGCTGTGCATTGCGGCAAAAAGATACAAATAAATAAACAAGTAAATAAATCAGAGGGGCACTGGCATAGTTTGTTCTAAGATTTCTCCAGCTACAGCGTGTCTGAACATCTACTATCCCTCTCACAGGAGTTCTGATTTGCACTATAGTTTTCTGGTGACTGGCTTCCCTGTTGGCTCAGATGGTAAAGTATCTGCCTTCAGTGTGGGAGACCTGGGTTCAATCCCTGGGTCGGGAAGATGCCCCGGAGTAGGAAATGGCAACCCACTCTGGTATGCTTGCCTGGAGAAATCTGTGGACAGAGGAGCCTGGCAGGCTACAATCCACAGGATCACAAAGAGTCAGAGACCACTGAGCAATGAACGCTATACTTTCTGGTGAATACAGCTATTCTATTACCCGGTGGTTCTGTAAAGGCAGTAATGATGTTTTATTCTTGTTTCCATCAGTGCCTCATGCACAGTCTTCCCAGTAAAATGTTTGTCAAATTAAGTGAAAATGTCCCGTAGCTTTTCTTACCTACCACTGTAATAATTGTAGTTGCAACCCTTCTAATCTTTGCAGGAAGCATGCCATTGCCAGCCACCTCTGAACAAGGACAGTCCTATTTGTATTTCTCTCAGGCCTTCCTGCCATTGTAGGCTTGTCCGCTGACTTCCTGTCGTCTGGCTCAATTACTCCTGGGCCCAGCCTGCAGGGCACATTTGTGGTCCCTCTTCTGTAGAGCATAGGTTTGTGCTGGAACCCCGCCCTCAGAGGAAGCCCTGCTGGTAGCTTTCCATAAGGAACAGCATCACAGCACAATAGCACGCATGCTGGCCACTGCATGTGACGCACACAGCATCCCTTCCCGCTGGCCGTGCTGTTTGGGAGCTAGTTACCAGTCCTCTCTAAGCCTCAGTTTAATCCTGTGGAGAGTTGGGATAATCATAACAGACTGCCACCTAGGGCTGATCCAAGGCCTTTAAGAGATCATGCGTGTCACTCACTCAGTACAGCACTGAGCACACAGCACTCATCAAAGGTCAGTTTCTATGAGTCACAGTAATGCTAGTATGCAGGATTTCATTTAATCCTCAGAGCATAGACAGGGTTAATATTTAGCTGGTTTGCATAGATGCGGCCTTGCTAGTTGCTAAAACTATTGCAATATTTCCTAGTTTCCAGATTACCCACTTTCTCAAGCCCTCCAAGACCTGCTCTCCTCCCCACGACCCTGTAGCCTTCTCTGCCCAGCTTCTTTCCTTGGGATCTCCGTCTGCTTCTTCGCTTCGTGATCCAGTAGCTAATGGAACAGGATCCCACAGAGCAGGAGGCCTCTGGGATCCAGGCACAATTCAGCTCATTCAACTCTGAGTGTTGACTGACTGACTATGCTTTCTTCATGGATAGGTAACGTGCAGTGCAGAAGCAATCAGGAAAAATCATGGGTCTTGCATAAGGGAATCCTAGCAAATCAAACTTCAGAATCTGAGGCCCAGGTTCCTTCTGTGACACTGAGCTTCTCCTTAGGAACTGATTAGAAAAACTAACAAGAGCCATTTTGGCTTATTGAACTTTGAGGACTATTACTTGGACACCAGGGGCTTTCCTGGCGGCTCAGCGGTAAAGAATCTCCCTGTGATGCAAGAGGTGTGGTTCCGATTGCTGGGTCTGGAAGACACCCCTGGAGGAGGGTATGGCAACCCACTCCAGTATTCTTGCCTGGAGACTCCCATCAACAGAGAAGCCTGGTGGGCTTACAGTCCTTGAGGTTGCAAAAATTCAGGCATGACCGAAGTGACTAAGCACGCACCTGAATTCTAGCAGATTCAATTTCTGATTAATTCAGGAAACCAGTCAGTGACAACTGAGAGCCCACACCTCATGTGCCTGCCCTGGTCCTTCTTACTCATTCCACTTTCATCCCTGAATCTCATTTAAAACAATTTGGCCCAGTCCTTTCACCCTCACTTCTGGTCTTTAAGATGAAGACTCTATGTACATCCACACTGTGAAATATTTACCTTTTCTATCTGTATTTCAAAATAAGATGAGGATTAGAAAGATGTTAAGATGTACACAAAAATGTGGTAACTCATGGATCATATGTATGAATACTGAAGAGGAAATTTTAGAGGACAGATCCCACCACAAGAATGAAATCCAGAGCTGGGAACTGAAAAAAAGGTGCCTCTTAAATTGAAGACACATGTCTGGATTTAAAATGTGGACAGCAGAGGTGGCGTTCCCTTCTTAATTGTGCATTCTGAAGCTACAGCCTCTAGCCTCCTGCATCCCTGGAAATGTAAACATTTTAAAAGTGTCTTATTATGTTCCAACGTCTTTAAAACAGGTTTTGAAGATTGAGCAGTTTCATAATTGGCTTAATTAGATCCAATTACACAATTAGCGTAAATTGGAAATAATAGAATCAGAACGTGTAATTTCATAATTATAACACATGACAATAAAGCAGCAATTAAGTCAGCAAATACTGCTGATGCAGAAGGGGTACATATAAATCTTAGAAGACCTGATGTCTTTCATGAGCCCACCTCCCTCCTGAAACAGTTACTGCTCAAAAATACCGTTGAACTAAACGAGATTGATTTTGAGTTCCAGACACAGAAAAACAACATCTGGTAAGTTCTTAGTTCTTTTCCTTCCTTCTGGGTGACTAGATTGCTTTTCCATCTCATTAAAGGATAGCCTCTCTCTTTCTGAAGTCTTCATAGATCATGGAAAAATTCATTCTAATGGGTGAATCATGCCGAACAAGCCACCATTGTGCATGCCTGCCCTCTGCAAGACCAGCAGCTTCAGGTGTGCTCCTGAGTGCTTTGCATGTATGGGAGGAGCTGGTCTTGGGAAATACTTAGACGACAGAGGGATTAAATTACCAGTCTCTCAAATCAGCCATCTGATTTTTAATACTGCATCTATTATACTTGGTTCAGGTGGCATACGCTTCCTGCTTTGTCTTTACCTTTTGATTTTAAGAGAGGAAAAGATGATATTTGCCTAATGAGAAATTCATAGTCTAAACTCGCGCAGCTATTTTGGTGTATCTTTCTGTAAATTATGTCCAACTACCAGAGGGCTAAGAAGAAACTGTTCGTTTGTTAATTCACTCATTATTTTATGTACTCATTCAATAAACGTTTTAAGCTTCTTGAGGGTAGAGATTGTGTGTGCTAAGTTGCTTCAGTTGTGTCCAACTCTTTTGTGACCCCATGGACTGTAGCCCACCAGCTTATTCTGTCCATGGGATTTTCCAGGCAAGAATATTGGAGTGGGTTGCCATGCTCTCCTCCAGAGGATCTTCACAACCCAGGGATCAAACACACGTCTCTTAAATCTCCTGCATCAACAGGTGGGTTCTTTACCACTAGTGCCACGTGGGAAGCCCAAGGGAAGAGATTACTTCTTGTTTAGTCTTATGTATCAAAACCACAGAATAGCTGCCAGCATAGAAGAAACACTAAATGTCTATCGAGTTACTTTTAATGTATATTACAGATAGCACCTGCTCTGGTCTCACATAGAACAAACAGACTCTATTCCTAGTTGTGCCCTTCAAGAAACTTAAAATTGTTTTTGTGTCAAGACAACTATTATATTAACAAAAACATGAGTTAATTGGTACAATTATTATGGAAAATAACATGCTACTGCTAAGTCACTTCAGTCGTGTCCAACCCTGTGCGACCCCATAGACGGCAGCCCACCGGGCTCCCCCATCCCTGGGATTCTCCAGGCAAGAACACTGGAGTGGGTTGCCATTTCCTTCTTCAATGCATGAAAGTGAAAAGTGAAAGTGAAGTCGCTCAGTTGTGTCTGACTCTTAGCGACCCCATGGACTGCAGCCTATCAGGCTCCTCTGCCCATGGGATTTTCCAGGCAAGAGTACTGGAGTGGGTTGTCGTTGCCTGAAGGTTCCTTAAAAAACTAAAAATACTATCATATGATCAAGCAATCCCAATCCTGGGCATATATCCAGAGAAAACTAATCTGAAAAGATACATGCGCCCCAATGTTCATAGCAGCACTTTTTCAATAGCTAAGACATGGAGGTGACCTAAATGTCCATTGGGAGATGAATGGATAAAGAAGGTGTGTTATACATACACAATTGAATATTATTCAGCCATAAAAAGAATGAAATAAAACCATTTGCAGCAAAATGGATGCATCTAGAGATTATCATACTGAGTAAAGTCAGTCAGACAGAGAAAGACAAAATATCACTTAATACATGGAATATAAAAGAAATGTTACAAATGAACTTACCAAACAGAAAGAGTCACATATGTAGAAAACAAATTTATGGTTACCAGAAGGAGAAAGGGGGGACAGGATAAATTGGGAGACTGTGATTAGCAGATACAAACTATGTAAAATGGATAAACAAGAAGAACCTATGGTATAGCACAGAGAACTGTACTCAATACTCTGCAATGACTTATATAGAAAAAAAATTTTTTAAGAGTGTATGTGTGTGTGTGAGTATAAAACTGATTCACTTTTCTATACAGCAGAAACTAACATAATATTATAAATCAACTGTATTCCAATAAAAATTAAGAAAACAAAAACCCCCATACAACTCCAGCCCCCCAAAAAAGAACAAGTGAAACTGTCCCATCTGACATCACCACGATGTCCACAAATAATTATTAGTCAAGAGTCAAATAAGCATAAGAGCTTAAAAGTGCCATACACTAAAATGAGGAACTGGTCCCCCCCAAAGCCAAGGTCATGGGGCATGGCCAGCCAGGGTCTGGGTTGCCACCCAGTACACCAGAACACGTGGGCAGTTCTCTGAACAAGCAGGGTACCTGCCTTTCCAGTACCTCTGATTTCAATCTCACTGTCAAACTAAGTACTAAATATCCCCAAAGGTCCCTAACATACCTTGGCAAATGAGCAACTGAAAATCTGAAAATGTCTCCAAAATGTTACAGAAACCTCTAAAAGCCTTGGGCATTTTTTCTAATGATCTCTTTTTTGTTTGTTCCTCTTTAATATCATCCGTTGGGCAATGGCAGAAGCAAAGGGGCTTAGTGATGCTCACAGGCCATTACTAGCACAGGCTACAGGACTTACTCTCTTAGGCCCTTTCCTCCTAGTTTATTGGGTTCTTTTTCATTATTTTTACTTTCCTGCACGGTCCTTCCTTTTCTGTCTCCCACTTAGTGTCCCCCAATAAACACTAGCTCAAAATATCAATCCTCTTATAAAAAATGAGAACTTGTTTGACAGAAGAAAATATATTCCCAAAATACCTTGATCTACTCACATCTCCCATAACAATATCCCCAAAGAGTTTTGTGTTAATTCAAAGACTCAGATAGTGGATAGTTAAACAGCTTGACACAGGGTCTGAAGGCAGGAGTGAGGAAGTTTTAAGCTCCTATGAATATTTTAGAGGTTTGACCCTGTCACTGGGTGGACGTAGAGGCACAAATGTATTTTCTAAGAATCTGACCCCCTAGAAACAATATATCAATTTATTTATAATGTATGCTTTAATGCATATAAGTATAAACATTCTTTATGCATGTTGTGTGCGTGCCAAGTTGCCTCAGTCCTATCTGACTCTTCGTGACCTTTGAGACTGAAGGCTCCTCTGTCCATGGGGTTTTCTAGGCATGAATACTGGAGTGGGTTGCTATGCACTCCTCCGGGGGAATCTTCCCAATCCAGGGATCGAACCTGTGTCTTTTACATCTCCTGCATTTGTAGGTGGGTTCTTTACCACTAGTGCCACCTGGGAAGCCACCAAATACTCATTTTTACCTGAACATAAAATTGATGGATTGGAGGTGAAAAAATACAGAGAGGGGAGAAACAGCCCCAAACTTGGTATATTCTTATTTTTCTCATTTCACCAGAAGACAGGAAGCATTTGCTAAGGGCCTCTAGGTCCAAATTGGGCTTACTTATAGTGTAGTAGAATTCAGATGAGCTGTTTCATGAACAAATATGAGGAACTTCTTTATTTTATTTTGCATATATCCTTGAGGGTAAAACCTCTGTCCATCATGAAGAAATGAAAACTTCTTCTAAAGTTCTATTGATAAACAAGCATTTAAATCAAACTGGTAAACGTATCTAACTTTAAAGACCAAAAATTGAAGTGGTAGGAAAATGGAAGGTTTTCTACTAAGCTGTAAAGAGTGATTACCTTTGACCTGGAGGAAGAGAAAAATACAGTCTTTGAAATGAGCTACAGACTGGTGCCGACTTGCCATGAGCTTTAAAATCTTCTCTCTCTTGGTGGATCAAGATTAGGAGGCCATAATCTCCATGGAGCTTGGAGTAACAATTTTCCAAACTGGGTTTGTCAGCTACAGATTTTCAAAAGTTTTCCAAGAGGGCTGTTTCAGTAAATGAACACTCTCAAGAGTCAAATGACTTTTTGTTTCCATCCTTCCTAAGCTTAATATCAGTCTTCCTTCTCCTAACCATTGAAATTCAGGACCAGTGCCTATTCTCTTGGATGTGCTCTGCTTGGATGAGAATGAGACATTTCATGCTCGAATAAGTTTGTGGTTCTCCTCCCTCTTGTCCTGGTTCTTAAGAGAGGAGAGGATGGACAGACACATGGAAATGTAAGTCTTAAACATTCAAGAACAAGAGCCTGGCAAAATGGTGATTTCAATATGAAGCCTAAAGATGGGCCAACAGTTTCTTGGCAGTCACCTGGGGATTCCCTTACCCAAGATCCAAAGGCTTGGACCTGTCTCTTCTTTGCAACAACTGATGCTGTGAACTCTGACACTGAAAATGCTCATCATCTCTAGGCTTCTGACACACTCTACTTCCTGGTGCTTCTTCTACCCTTTTTACTGTCTTCTTTTTCTACTTATTTTATTTGTCTTCTTCCTTCTTCCTCAAGATGAGACCCCCAGGTTTTGTCTCTGGCTTCCTCTTCTCCTCTCTCTCTTTCTCCTTTCTCCTGCCACTCGCTAACCTGACGGTGCCAGCTGTCTTTCCATGTGGACGATTCCAGGGATAACTGTCAGTTACTGAGTACCCACCACGAGCAAGACACTTTTTACACATCATCTCACTGATCTCACACCCACTTTCTGCCTCTCAGGTAAGGAGGCAGAGTCTCAGGGAAGTACAAAGACTCACCCAAGACACCAAGACCACACAGCAGATCCGTGCTACAGTCAGGGTTTGAGTCCAGATCTTTCTGGCTGTAAGACTCCTACTGTTGCCACTGTACCATCTCTCCCAATGACTCAGCCTCCTGTCTTGTTTCAAATCAAGTCTTCTTCTCTGACTAGTTTCTCCTCCTCACAGAGACTTTCTGAAACCCATTCACTACCTTTCTCCCAGTGACCAGGCTCACAGTGTCGGGTGTCCCTGGCTCAGCTCTCAGCCTTTCACCTGCTCCTCCACGGCCCCCTCCTAATCTTGTCAACTGTCAAGCACCACCTCTCACTTCGTCTTTCCCTTCCCCAAACCAGCCCACGCACCTCTGCCTGAATACTCTATTGGGCCATATTATTCCCTTAGGTAAAAACCTCTGTGGCTTCCTTTTGCTGAAAGAAAATAATGACCAAAACCTACACCTCTCACTCAAAAGTCCAGTTGACTTTTTGGGTCATAACTTGCGGGTCATAACTTGCAGGTCATAACTTGCAGAACTTCCTTAGAAGTAAACCATGTGCTGGTGAAACCAGGCAAGTAACTATCCCTCGAGTGTTTGAATGTCCCATTTTGAGGCTGTTCTTTAGGCTGCTCCCTCTTATAGGAACTCACTCTTAATCCAGTAGACACTCCTCATCTGCACAAACTCTAGCCTGTCTCATGTATTACACATACACACATACACACACACACACACACATACACACCCCTCAAATCCCTCCCACCACCTTCCTGTTAGTTATCACTCTACATTGGTAAGCCTTCAGACTTTTCTCTTTTCCACTCTCAGGGAACTTGATTTGTTGTACTTTAGGTTCATTATTCACCTCCTCTTCTTAGGAAGCTCTAAATTCTTTGGCTTTAAGAAATGGAATGTTTCAGACTTCAGTGTATTCTCCAAAATCTTTAGTCCAAGGGACATAATAGATGACTGATAAATATATATTAATTAAATGTAACTCACACTTTGATACAATACAGCAGTGTGAGGTTACGTTGTATTTACTTACTTTTCTAAATTAAACAAAAAAATTAGCCATACCTCAAGGCATATGGGATCATAGTTCTCCAATCAGGGATGGAACCGACAAGCCCTACATTAGGAGCATGGAGTTTTAACTGCTGGAGCAATAGGCAAGTCCCGAGGTCACATGTTACATGAATCCTTACATGATTTTTCCCTGGTAAGCAGGAACAAAATATTTCACACAAATAGCCTCTGAGCATCTTGAGATCAAGAATAAATGATGACTGTGAGGTCTATTCTCAAAATGATAACCTGTTTCCTAATTTAGAAGGAAGAGAGGGCAGAAAAGGCTACATGGAAGAAAAGAAACAATATTAGGTTCTGCCCACTGTCATATAAAAATGGAGAGAAAATAACTTACAGTTGGAAGCATGTCCATGATAAAATAGGATGAAAAATGCTGAACTGAAAAAACTCAATTTACATGGAGCTCTCCTGTGACACGTAAATATTGTCAGGTAAGGTAAAACAGTGCAATGTTAAGATGTTAGTAACTTAGTAAGATGTTAGCCTCTGAACATGTTCGTTGGTTGTTCATTATATTGTAGCTTATGCCTTCCTAAGTGGATATAAGCTCCCAGAGGCAAGATACAGACCCGCTGTTACCTGGCTATCCTGACACTCTGGTGTTTAAAATGTTATCCTTGGGATGGGGCTTCCCAGGTGGTGCTAGTGGTAAGGAATCCACCTGCCAATGCAGAAGATCCAAGAGATGAGGATTCGATGCTTGGGTCAGGAAGATCCTCTGGAAGAGGGCATGGCAACCCACTCCAGTATTCCTCCCTAGAGAATCCCATGGACAGAGGGGCCTGGTGGGCTACAGTTTACTGGGTCACAAGGTGTCAAACACGACTGAAGTGATTGAGCAGACACACATTCTTGGGACTCAGCATTAAAGAGGGTCTTGGCTCTTTGAAGGCCTCATTCTCAAATAATTAACACAACTTTGGAGGATGGTTTTTGAGGCAAAATCAATATATGGCCATGTTTATGATAAGAATACAAGAATTTATATCAGATGCAAAGATTTGTCATTATTCAGTTACTAAGTCATGTCTGACTCTTTGTGACCTCATGGACTTGCAGAAGACTAGGCTTCCCTGTCCTTCACTATCTCCCAGAGTTTGCTCAAATTCATGTTCATCGAGTTGGTGATGCCATCCAACCATCTCATCCTCTGTCATCCCCTTCTCCTCCTGCCTTCAATCTTTCCCAGCATCAGGGGCTTTTCCAATGAGTCAGCTCTTTGCATTAGGTGGCCAAAGTACTGGAGCTTCAGTTTCAGCATCAGATGCAATGATACTCACTAACTCAATGGACAGTGGTTTTGAGCAAACTCTGGGAGATGGTGAAGGACAGTGAAGCCTGGTGTGCTGCAGTCTATGGGGTCACAAAGAGTTGGACATGACTGAGTGACTGAACAATAAAATGCATATCATGGATACAGGAAAGTTGCAACTCTGACTTCTCTTTAAGCCAGTTCATTTTAATTTTCTATGAAACAGAAGAAACTTTGAATTGTGGACAACCATATTCTCTACGTAATGCTACTGATCGTGAAGAGGAGTCACAAGCAACTGGACACAGCAGGATCAGGGCAAATCACAAACTCATCACCAACACTGGTCAATCGATCCAAAATGTACGCTGACAAAAAGTCAGTGCTGTCCCACTGGGGTTGAACATTATCCCCTCCCCAAACACTCTTTAATTGCTTAAATGCTTGATTTCTGAAATTCAAGGCATTTCTTGAAGTATGAATGATGGGCCAGTGTGAAAGTTCCAGATTTGGGGAACTGAGACATTAGTGATGACAGGAAGCATGAGGTCAGAAGATGACAGAAAGGACTGAATTCACTGCACAGAGAATTCTCCAGAAAACACCATCTGTACATCTGAAGCTTAGATTTGGTTTGTATAACCAAGATGTTCACTAAGAACCAATGATTTAGCCAGGACAGGGGTTCTTCAATGATTGACAGTCCTATTTAAAAGTTAACAAAATGACTGCTAGAACCTTTGCATTTTGGAAGAAAGGTAGGGTAGGGAATTGGAAGCATACAGAATGCAGTATAGTCATAGATCCAAACCCTCTGCTCACTCACCACAATCATTTGAGCCACGTAACTTTCAGGTCCGGTATATTCAGTTGGGTCTTTCACCTTCACCAGGACTAGGAAGTACAGATAATGCCACATATTGTGTTCTGACTTGATGTGTTCCTCAAAAGAAACCGTTTTATTATCAAACTTGTCCCTCTCGAGTCCTGTAAAAAAACCAGGAGAGACAACGTGTGTAATGTGTCATTTAATCAGCACTCACTTTTGGCATAAAAACATAATCATTGTGAAGAAACATTTTCTGAAAGAGCGTGACAATTTAAAATGTTATGATTAAAAACAACGCAGGGCACAAGACCTCCAGAAAAAAATGCCAGAGTTTTTCATTTCTTCCCAACTAACATTATCCCCTGTGGATCCTGGGAAAAGTGGAGCCCTATTATAGCTGCAAAATTTGCAGACAATTTAAAACGTAACCAAATAAAAATTGTCAAATTATAATAAATTGGACCTCAAGCCTAAGAAAAAGAAGTCAAAATGATTGTGCAAGAAAAAGCATGCTTGCTAATAATCGGGGCAGGAAAAAAAATGCCATTTTATCCAGGAACCTGGGTAAAAAGAGAAAAAAGGCAGCTAACAGTCATTTCTCTTCAAAACCACTTGTAATCAGTGAAGGGCAAAAGAATGTCCACAGAGATGTGCTCTGAATGCAATAAGGATTCACAGGCTTGTCTCACCCTTAGACTACTGTGTTCCAGGCATTCTGGGGAGGGGAAGGTCTGATCAATTTCCAGGGAATATTGTTTTAGCTTCTGGAAGAACACTGAGGAGAGGATCTGGGTAGTAAGATGCTTTTCTCTCAAAGGTTGAAGGGTAGATGAAAGGAAATGAATGGAGATGAAGAAAAACGTCTATGGAAAAATGAATTAGGCTGCCAAGTAAAATGGGATGTTGGGATTCAGTCTGGTTTTGCAGTTCGGATACTGGAGAAGAAATCTGGAAACTGAATTCCAAAGCTGGCTACTTTCTTCCTAAGCATATTTTTTTTTCAAAAAAAAGTCATCTGGCCCTTTAGGCATGAAGAAGACCCTTTAAACAATAAGATACAAAGAACATAAATCAAAAAAAGTCTGTCCCCAATGAAGGTGTGACCTTTTAAATTATATTATTGGATATTTTTACAGGAAATACCATAAAATTTAGCTGGCTGATGGTCATGCCTCGTCTTACTTGACCTATCGTCAGCTTAGCACGCTTCAAATAAAAATCCAATCCTCTCCCCCAAACGAGCTCCACCCACGTCCTCTTTTCATTCCAGTCTTTCAGTTTTCAAGCCAAAAGTCTAGAGTCATCCTTGAATCCTCTGTCTCACATGTCACATCCAATTCATGTTGAAATTCATTTGGTACTTTTACAATTTGCCCCACCTTCACCTTCCTCTGCTGAGTCCACAAATCTGTTCTCTACTAGGCTCATGAATACCATTTTTTCTAGATTCCATATATATGCTTTATACAATATTTGTTTTTCTCTTTCTGGCTTACTTCACTCTATAAGAGGAGGTTCTAGGTTCATCCATCTCACTACAACTGACTCAAATTCATTCCTTTTCATGGCTGAATAATATTCCATTGTATATATGTACCACAACTTCTTTATCCTTTGATCTGTTGATGGACATCTAGGTTGCTTCCATGTCCTGGTTATTGTAAATATTGCTGCAATGAGCACTGGTATACAAGTATCTTTTAGAACTGTGGTTTTCTCATGGTATATGCCCAGGAGTGGGATTTTGGGGTCATATGTCAGATTTCTTCCTAGTTTTTTTAAGGAATCCCCATACTGTTTTCCATAATGGCTGTATCAGTTTACATTCACACTAACAGTACAGGAGGGTTCCCTTTTCTCCACATCTTCTCCAGCAATTATTGTTTGTAGATTTTCTGGTGATGGCCATTCTGACTGGTATGAAGTGATACCTCACTGTAGTTTTGATCTGTATTTCTCTAATAACTGAGAAAGTAGCTCTGACATATATACACTGTGTGTGTGTGTGGAGGGGTTAGTGGCTCAGTCTTGTCTGATTCTTTGCAACCCCATGGACTGTAGCTCACCATGGAATTCCTTAAGCAAGAACACTGGAGTGGGCTGCCATTCCTGACCCAGGGATTGAACCCAGGTCTTCTGAATTGTGGGCAGATTCCTCACCATCTGAGCCACCAGGGAAGCCCATATATACACTATCGTATATAAAATAGATGGTGGGAAATTACTAAATAACACAGAGAGCCCAACCAAGAGCCCTGTGATGACCTAGAGGGGTGGGGTGAAGGGAGTGAAAGGGATATATATAATTTATGATTCATATAGTTGAATGGCAGAAACCAACACAAAATTGTAAAGAAATTTTCTACCATTTTTAAAAAATTTAAAAAAAAGAAATTATTTTTCTGTATCTTCAACATATACCCAGAATCTGATCGCCTCTCACCGCCGCCAAGGCTACCACTCCGGTTTGAGCCATTACTGTCACTCATCTGATTTACCCAAATAACCCCAGGCCCCCTTGCTTCCATGTTTCCTCTCTAAGGCCTGTTCTCAGCACAGCAGCCAGGGTGCCCTTTAAAAACCTGAGTAGGATGGTGTCTCGCCTCTGTTTTAAACCCTGCAGTGGCTCCTCATCTCCTCAGAAAAGAGGTCAACATTCTTACAATGGCCCATGAGTAGGGTTGCCAGGGAAAATACAGGATCCCCAGTTAAGCTCAAAACTTGAAAAAAATAATGAATAATTGTTGAGTTTAAATACATCCCATGCAATAGCAGCTTGCTAAACCCTACGTGATGTGGCCCTCCAGCCTTTCTAATCTCATCTCCCACCTCCTCTCCCTGGCTAACTCTCCCCAGCCACCAAGGGCTTCTCTGCTCTTCCTGGCACCCAGATCCCTGCCTCAGGGCCTTTGAACTGTTTCCTCTCCCTACAGCTCTCTTCTCTCTGATATCTCTTGGACTAACTCACTTGCCTTCTAGTTTTTCTCAAACCTCACTTTCTCAGTGTGGCTTAATTTGACTGCTTTATTCAGTCTGTCCCTCCCTTTCTACTGATACTTTTGATCACTCTTTCCTTTGTCTTACAGTGTTTTTCATCTCCAAACAGACTGAAAATAGCTGTATCAAAGGTGTTCAATTAAACTGGACCACAAGTCTCAGGTATATAGGTAAAAATTATTGTGCAAGAAAAATCCAGCCTGCTAATTAGCACAAAAGAAAGGCATAACGTTTTATCTGGGAACTTAGATATGAGCTTATTATGTTGACTATTTACTGCATGTCCACGGGCAGATATATGCGTCTCTTTTCTTCAATAATGGTCCCTGTAGTTTAGAACATTGCCTGGCACGTAGTCAGCACTGAATAAAATATTAATTGAGTGAATTAAGAGTATATCACTAGGAACAAAACAGAATCAAAGAGACGCAGGAAAGAGCAGAATATAAGCAGAAAGCAACGAAGCAGCAGAAGCTGTAAACTGGCAGAAATCAGGAGGTAGGGCCGGAAGTAGAGACAGGGAATTAGAATGGCCCTAGAAAAGAGGGAAAGGGGGAAGCCGAGAAAAAAGTTGGGTAATAGCGTATAGTGGGGCTGCAGGTCTTGCTAAATTAAAGCATCTGGCTCTCCATGATGGCTCTTTTGCTTACTGCATTTGTTATCTTAAGTTGCTCATATATTCTTTCAATAAATGCTCATTATTTTAAGAAAAAAAATGAATATGTCACTAGGATCCATAAAATCCTAGGATGTTCCACTAGGGTGCATATAATCAAAAACAAATAATAGCAGTATTGATGACATGGATAAATTGGAACCCTCCTATATTTCAAAAATAGTTTAGCAGTTTCTCAAAAGTTGAACACAGAGTTACCATGTTACCAGCAATTCCACTCTTAGAAAAAAATGTATGTCCACACAAAAACATATGCATGAGTGTCTGTAGCAGCATTATTCATAACGGCTAAAAAGTAGAAACCCAAATGTTCATCAACTAATAAAAAGATAAGCAAAGTATGGTATATCCGTACAATGGATATTTTTCTGCAATAAGAAAGTACTGATGCATGCTAATATGAACCTTGAAAACATACTAAGTGAAAGAAGCAAGTCACAGATGACCACATATGATATGATTCCATTTATACGAAATGCTTAGGATAGGCAAATCTATAGTGACAGAAAGTAGATCTGTGGTGGCCTAGGGCTGAGGAGGATGGTCAGTTTGATGGGAAGGAAGGGAACAGTGATGGCCAAAGGGCAGAAGGTTTCTTTAGAGGGCAATGAAGATGTTCTAAAATTATGATGATACATGGACACCCGTGGCTGATTCATGTCAATGTACGGCAAAAACTACCACAATATTGTAAAGTAATAAATAAATTAATTAAAAAAATAAAATTATGATGCTAGATACACAACTCTGAACATACTAAATCCACTGGAAATGTATACTTCAAATGAAGCTACCATAAGGTATGTAAATTATACCTCAACAGAGCCATTACAGAAAAATGGAGAAAATTTTAAAGTAGCTTTCTCCTAGAATCCATTCAAACAAGTATCTACCTATGTACCTGTTGCTAGGTACATAGAACTGTAAAGATAAAAAGATAATGTCTACCATCAATCAATGCATAATAGGGTAAAGGAAACAGACAAATTGTATTATGTTTTAAGTGGTATAAACTATCAAGGAAACATAAAGGAGGGCAAAACGAGTTCTGACCAGATGCATTTTAAAAGGTTTCAACGAGGCATAAAGTTTTAAATGTCTGACCTATGAAACACAACCATGGCAAGTAGAGAAGAGATGACCAGTAGGAAAGGGTACTTAATTTTTACTGAGCACCTATTTATGCTGAGAACTATAAAGATGTTTAAACATGCTATAATAACAACAATAATCAATCCAACCTTTCAGCATGTGAAAAAAGAGATTCAGAGGGATTTCACTGATTGCTCACGTTAATGCCTCTACTTAGTGGAAAAGTCAGCCAATATTTAAACAAAAATATTCCTGACTCCAAATCTATGTTCTTTTGCCTCTGGGCAGAGGAAATAGCACAGCAAAACTAGAGATGAAAGCAAATGCCCTGTTTGGGGCACTTGTCAATTCTTCCGGTATGGTCAGGAGGGAACACTCAGAAATGAAGATGAAACGGTACATTTGGCACAAACCCTGAAAAGTTTTACACACAAAGCTAAGGAGTCTGCACTTTATTCTGCAGGCTTCTGAGTGGAGCCTAGCGTACTAGCTGCTGTGCTTTAAGTCATTTCTGGTGGCAGGATTTAGAGGAAGACTGTGAGAGAAGAGGAGAGGGAGGGAGTCCAGGGGGCCAGGGCACGGGAGGAAGCATGTAACGGAGGGAAGCTGGCTGTCTTTCGTCGTCATTAGATCTTACTCTAAGCATTACAGTCCATTCGTGTGGTTTCAACCAGCATCGCGCCGATTTCTCAATCTTTATTCCCAGTACCAACCTTTCTTCTCAACTTCAGATTTCATTTCCCGCTGCCTCCTGAATAACTTTACAGGCATGTCAAACTCAACTCATCAAAGATTTATGTTTCTAGCCCTTCGTCTCTTCTGCTAATGAAGTCCCTGTCCACCCAGGAACCTGATGCTGCCCTCAGACTCATGTACTAACTATCCACTCTGCACACGTCCTGTGGTCACCCTGACTTTCTCACTATTCTCCAAACACACCAAATCCTTTGAAAACCCTATGCCTCTATCTAGTCTCTTTCCCACTTTATAGGAATTCCTTCTCCAAGAGCCAGCTCAACCACTGGCACCACTCTGACTCCCTTGGTTGATCCTTTCAGTGTCTTTCTGCAAAAACTTGTCTGTTTCTATTGATTCCTTATTGTCTGATTTATTTTTTTGTATTACTGGCACCTGGCATAGCAATTGGAAAACAGTTGACATTCAACTAAAGTTGACAGAATAATTGAATATATGAATAAGAGATTGAAGAGGACTCACAAATGAAAACTGAAGAGGGCTTGATGTCCAATTAGAGGTATAGATTTAGGAAGAATGAAGGATGGACTCTGACTTTTCTGACTTGGATGAGTGAGTTTAAGGTAATATCAACAAATCAAGAGGAAAAAAATAGAAGGAAGAGATTTTAAAGGGAGGATATGTTTGATATGGGATGGGTGCCGCTTAAGATGCCTATAGAAAAATGAATGTTGGGATGCTAGGGAGGAAGCTGGGAACTCCAAAAAAGCATTCAAGATGTAACTCTACTAGTTCAAGGATAAATGACATAAAACAACAATGAAAGCCAGAGCATTGGATGAGATGACTAAAAAAGAAAGAAAGCATGGGTAAGGAGAGTTCTGTGTGCCCAATACAAACTTTTCCGGAAAAATGAGAAGAGTGCACTTATGCTGTGCTTCACACCCAGGACGACGAAGGTGAGGGCACATATCCACTCGGCAGCCAGTCATTTCTATCCCTTTCCTCTGCTCAATTTTTCTCCTAGTCCTTGTCATCATCTGACACTCTATGTATGTTAGCAAATAAGCTCCACGATGACAGTGCTTTTTGTCTGGTTTGTTCACTGCAAGATCTCACTACACTGTGGATATAAGTATTGAACAAATAGGTGAATGAATGACTTTCACGCATAAGTATAGAGAATAAGAGAATAAAACAATGCATAATATATGAGAATAAAATCACGCATAAGGTATAGAGGAGGAATTAACATACCAAGAGAAGAACACAGACGCTTTCCTCACAAAATAACCTTTATATCCTATTCAAGCATCTAGAGAGATCTTTAATTCCAGGAATCTGACTCTCCTTATGATAGGAATTCTGACCTTTCTCCGTTTTGTTATTCTGTTGCACTTCAGCCTCTAGTAATTAAAAATGAATAGTTAATGTGGACAACAGAGCCAAACTGTTTCCATGCTTACTGCTTCAGCTCTGTCAAGTGTCCATCACCACCCTATCATGACTGCCTTCTGGATCCCTAGCAATTGTTTTCTGAATCATAACTGACACACCTCGTCATGTCTTCAAGGCTTAGAAGTCCCATCTGCTCTCATCGCCTGTCACAGTACCTACCTCTTCTGCAAACGCTACTATGAGTATCCTTGGAATATTCCTAGAGCCAGTTCCTACTGTGGAGAATCTCTTTTCTGTTATTTGATACCATATTCCCCTCTGGAGCACAATTTAATACCAGACTGTTCCAAGAACCATTTCTAGATAAAACACAACTATTTTATAGCCTGCTAATACAACTCCCAAATATCCCATGTTTAAATCACTCTTGAAGATATATTATTATAACATATATGGTATATATTTGGTCTTCCCTGATAGCCCAGTTGGTAAAGAATCTGCCTGCAATGCAGGAGACCTCGGTTTGATTCCTGGGTTGGGAAGATCCCCTGGAGAAGGGAACAGCTGCCCACCCCAGTATTCTGGCCTGGAAAATGCCATGGACTGTATAGTTCATGGGGTCGCAAAGAGTCGGACACGACTGAGCCACTTTCACTTTCAGTGATATATATTATATCTTATATGTAATAAGCAATTCCAGGAATGAATGCATACCTAGATATACATGATCACAACACTTTATACATTTCTGCCTTTTGAGGGCAAAGGATAAAGAATCCTTAAGTTACTGAGGTCACAGGGATTAACAGCTATAAGAACTTGGTAACACTTTTCAATATTTAAGTTAAGTTTCTAATTTATTTTAAATGTTCACACTAAATTTGTTCTACTTTACAAAACAGTTGTTCCGGTATTAAAAAATACTATTTAAATTTGCTGTTTGGTTAACTGACCTAAATGGCCTCTCAAATATTTGAATAAATATGAAGTTTCTGAAAAATACACTACATTGATCTAATACTTCTTGATCTGTGTGTGTGTTAGTTGCTCAGTTGTGTTCGACTCTTTGCGACCCCATGGACAGTAGCCTTCCAGGCTCCTCTGTCCATGGACTTCTCTAGGCAACAATACTGGAGTGGGTTGCCAGTTCCTTTCTCCAGGGGATCTTCCCAACCCAAGGACTGAACCTGGGTCTCCCACACTGCAGGTGGATCCTTTACCATTTGAGCCAGGGAAGCCAATACTTCTTGATATCTCACANTTTATTTTAAATGTTCACACTAAATTTGTTCTACTTTACAAAACAGTTGTTCCGGTATTAAAAAATACTATTTAAATTTGCTGTTTGGTTAACTGACCTAAATGGCCTCTCAAATATTTGAATAAATATGAAGTTTCTGAAAAATACACTACATTGATCTAATACTTCTTGATCTGTGTGTGTGTTAGTTGCTCAGTTGTGTTCGACTCTTTGCGACCCCATGGACAGTAGCCTTCCAGGCTCCTCTGTCCATGGACTTCTCTAGGCAACAATACTGGAGTGGGTTGCCAGTTCCTTTCTCCAGGGGATCTTCCCAACCCAAGGACTGAACCTGGGTCTCCCACACTGCAGGTGGATCCTTTACCATTTGAGCCAGGGAAGCCAATACTTCTTGATATCTCACACTATATATCCCTGTGGATATGTGTATGCCACAGAAACTATACCCTACATGTAACAAAATTTGGAATAACTTGGAATTAGTGAAATTAAGGTTTTTGTCTACAGTATATAGTAATTTAGGACTTACTTGCTTTATTTTCCTTTATAAGCAGTAAGCCACATAAGTATAGAGACAATGTTAATTTGGAGGTGACTAACTGGACAGTCATTCATCAAGCAAATATTTATGAATAATCCCCAATACATACTGAGTTGGCCAAAAAGTTCGTTCGGAATTTTCCATTACATCTTACAGAAAAACTCAAATGAACTTTTTGGCCACCCCCATAACTGGAATCATAAAATGGATAAAATGTAGATGTTGATCTCCTAAAGAAGAGAAGTTATCATGTATCGAAAGCTTACTTTCAGCTAAGCACTGAGTTAGGGATTTTTATGTACAAGATTTCATTAATAGCCACCACAACCCCAAAACATGGCAGCATATTCTTCACTTTCAAGGTGAAAGAAGACTTGGCTAAGATCACAAAGCCAGGATGGGGAACCAGTGTAGACCCACATATATCTGACTGTAAAGTTCATTTACTTTCTATAATATGGCAATGCATAGTATCCAACAGAGGAGATAAGACTACGGAAAATGTGTAGAGTACCCTAGAGCTAATTGTGATTGAAAAATTTAGGAGCGAAGGTGTTTGCTTCAGATTAGTAAGAACAGAGAATGCTGCACTCATGCAATAACGATTTTAGATCTGGGTCTCAGAGGCAGGGTGGTCGTTCAGCAGTCTAGGAGTTTGGGCATTCTAAACAGAAACACCATAACTGAGAACACACGGAAAGAACGAGTTAAAGATGAGTAACACAATTGAACCAGACCTTGAGCTATAAATGGGAGAACAGTGGAAGGAAAGACAGGCAAAAAAAGAAAAGGCCCAATTGTGGGGCATCCTGCATGCCAGGAAAATCAGGGTTTTTGAGTTATAGTCTGTACAATGCTATTGATGGTCTTTTGAATAAGGAAATGATGAGCTCAATGTGGAAAATTTTGTCTGGCAGCACTGAATAGGTCATTTGGGGGTATGAGCCAGGGTAAGCCTGAAAAACCAAGGTGTGGCTGTGGGAATATGTGGAAGGAAGTGAGTGAGATTGTGAAAACAGATTCATTAGCATGTGGTAAGTAGTGCATCTGGAAGAGGAAAAAGGAGATGCTTAGAATGATGGAGAAGTTGCCAGCCCAGTAGGCTGTCATTAATTGCAATATGGAAGTCAGGATAAGCTGCTGGGTTAGAGGGAGATGGAGAGGCATGATGTCCTGGTTTGCAGACATGGTAAAATTGGCTGCCAGGAAGTCATACCTTTTAAAATGTCAATCAACTGTGGAAAACAAAGGATGAAAAGTTTGGAGAGAGGCTGGAGCCTTGGCTACATATTTGGCAATAAATTGCATAGAGCTGTGCTAAAGAGGTCAGCAGAGGGAAGACACAAGGAGTCAATGATAAAATCATGGGCTGTGAGAAAGGCTGAGACCTTGTGATGGACCCAGAGAATGTACAACCTGAGCTAGAAGAAAAGGTCAGCAGGAAATTCACGATGAGGTTTGAGACAAACACTTCAATTTGGGGAGGAAGCTTAATGTGATATTTTAAGGAATTTATAGGTTACAAGCTTTTCGATAACTTGGAAAAGCCAGAGAGGATTTTGATATTGAAGGGAAAGCTCAGAGGAGCAGGAATGGGGGTGAAGTGACGCACTTATTTTGTTGTTCATGCTTCTTCTTGTTAGAATAGGGGAGACAGGATCATGCTTTGGGATGAGGTTCACATTGTACTGACAGGTTTTTCCAAAGAGCCCATGTTTCAGAGGCAGGGTTCTGACACAACAGTCACTGTGATTGTGAAGAAAAAGGCTTTGAGGAAGCAGGGTAAAGGGAAGACCACGAGACACAGGAAACTCTTCAAAGGCAGTTATCTTTCTTCCTCTGTGAGGCTCACTCTTCTGTTAATATATAATAACTCTCTTCTTAAATCCCCCAATTACTGTACGACATCTTCCTGACGCCATGTCAATCTTGCGTTCCTCCACCTAATCTAGACATATTAAGAGAAGACTCTTTTTTGTGTCCTTTTCTTCCAGCAAGTCCCTCCCCAGCACTGTGCAAATCTGGTCCCTGCCCTTATCCACATGGAAACTCCTAAGACTCCAAAACCTCCTAAACAAGACACTCAAAGGCTGTGTTTCAGTTCATGTTACTGGCCTTCTCTGCTTGGGCACAGTTGATATCTATTATATTCTCCCCAAGGCTACTTTCTGCTTTCACTTTCACGTGCCACCTGTGCCTGGCTGTCCTCACACCATTCATACTGGATAGTTCTTGTGTGTGCGTGATCCCCTTTTTCTTTCAGCTTTTTAGTGCTGATGTTTTCCACTTGAATCCCACTGTCTCCTCTTCTTACTTGGAAGCCTTCCTCCACACTCTAGCTTTTACTATCCCATTCAGGTTGAAGACTCCCCAGTACTGTCTCCTTCTCTGAGGCTCAGACATATATGTTCACCTCTGTGCTGGGTGTATTCCACTGGGGTGTTCAGCTGTTGTTCAGTCGCTCAGTCATGTCCAACTTTTTTCGACCCCATGGACTGCAGCATGCCAGGCTTCCTTGTCCTTCACCATCTCCTGGGGCTTGCTCAAACTCGTGTCCCTTGAGTTGGTGACGTCATCCAACCATCTCATCCTCTGTCATCCCCTTCTCCTCCTGCCTTCAATCTTTCCCAGCATCAGGGTCTTTTCCAATGAGTCGGCTCTTCCTATCAGGTGGCCAAAGTATTAGAGCTTCAGCATCAGTCCTTCCAATGGATATTCAGGGTTGATTTCCTTTAGGATTGACTGGTTTAATCTCCTTGCAGTCCAAGGGACTTTCAAGAGTCTTCTCCAACACCACAGTTCGAAAAAATCAATTCTTCAGCGCTTAGGCTTCTTTATGGTCCAACTTAGTACACACCTCATTTTCAGTACTTCCAAAGCCAAAGTCAGCCTATGCCTACCTAAAATTGTTTTTCTTCTTCCATTCTCAGACTCAACTTTTGTTACTATGATCCACCCAGGCACTCACATTCTTTCATATCCATTACAAACCACTGAGATTTAAGGATTCTGTGTGTGCTTATGCACGCCCAATCACGTTCTACTCTTTGCGACCCCATGGACTGTAGCCCACCAGGCTCCTCTGTCCATGGGATTTTCCAGGCAAGAANCCCAGGCACTCACATTCTTTCATATCCATTACAAACCACTGAGATTTAAGGATTCTGTGTGTGCTTATGCACGCCCAATCACGTTCTACTCTTTGCGACCCCATGGACTGTAGCCCACCAGGCTCCTCTGTCCATGGGATTTTCCAGGCAAGAATACTGGAGTGGGTTGTCATTTCCTCCTCCAGGGCGTATTCCCGACCCAAGGACTGAACTTGCATCTCCTGCATCTCCTGCACTGGCAGGCAGATTCTACCTCTCCAATATTTAACTCTGTCCATTACCCTGAATACTGCCATCACTACCTGTCCTGGATCAAGGCTGCTTTACCTCTCATGGACAATGGCAATAAACTTCTACCTGGTTCCTCTGCCTCCAGTACTGTTCCCCAATGAACAACTTCCCATAGCTGCCACAGTGATCGAAAATAATAATTACACCCTGTATCTTCTACTTAAATTTCTATAATGATTCACCATCTTCACCCTCTATAATAAAACCATAAGGATAAAGTCCAAACTTTTTAATATAAGAGGTCACGCATGGCCTGGCCAGTCTCTTTTGCTGGCATACCCTGCTCTGAAACCTTCACTTTAGCAACACCAAACTAGGAAATGAAGATTCTTTTCATCTGTTTATAGGAAATGAGGACTCCTTTCGTCTGTTCTCCTCTCCATGCCTTTCCTTATGCTAGCTACTCTGCCTCTGCCTGCTTTCATATGTTCTCTCCTTTCCATCTTTTACCACCGGCTCCATCACCATCTATTCCAGGAAACTTTTCCTAACTTTCTCTTCTGCCCTCTACTACAGACCAGTGAAATGTTAACAACCTTTAAACTTTTCTATCATTTCCCTAATGCATTAGACAGCAATGGTATTTTTTTTTCTATATTTCACAATAGATTGTGGCTACCCTGGAGACGGGCATGTTGAATTGGTGCTTGTTTCCTTGGAAAATAGCTCATTATTACAGGTTAACATCTGGCACACTTCCACCTGGTGGAGTGACGTTGGGAAGGCTTGGATGAGCCATTCAGGGAAAAGAGACAGGTGACAAAAGGTGAACTGAGGAAGGAAGGGGATTATTGAGGGTGCAGTTTAAGTTACATAAAATAAATGTTATCCACTATATAATGAACGTTGAATCCCTTATGCTTATTTTGTGACTTCAGCTCAATACGGAAAAATAGATGTTGAGTATCACCAGGAGTTGGTGATTATTCAAGGAGGGGAAAGGGGGACTTCTCTGAAAGTCCAGTGGTTAAGACTGTGTTTCCACTGCAGAGGGCTTGGATTCAATCCTTGGTTGGGGAATAATACTCTGCATGTCACATGGCGCAGCAGGGAAAAAAAAAAAAAAAAAAAAAGCAGAACTACATCCATGTTATAGCTTCTATAAAAGGAAAGGAGGGGAAAAGATCCTAGGGTGACTAAGCCAGCTAAAGACACAACTAAAACCAGAAAGGGCTGAGGTCTATGAAGCAGAGGGTGGAGCCAAAGGACATAATGAGGACAAAAGGAAAGTTGGGTGGGTCTGAGAGAGGAAGAGGAAAAGGACAGGATGTGAGAGACAGAGAGACAGACAGAAACTGGGAGAAAGCAGAATTCAGAATGGAAGACAAAGTGCTGCCAAGGAGTAAGAAGGTCAAGCTGCTGGAACACTCATCTGTGGATTCATAATCTAACAAAATAAAATAAAAATCACTCTATTGTTTAATCAATATGTTATTGTGATGAAAAATCTGTTTGCCAGTTGGTGGAACCTTCTGGCATTTTGCAACACATGCTATAGTTAGAGAATCATACAAATGGCAGAAATAATGACAAGAGAGCTTTGGGATGTGATTCTTCTATTTCTGGAAGCAGAGTATCCCGGTCCAATGCTCAGTTACATAATCTGAATTTTGTCCAGCTTTCATTTTGAAATAATTTTTCCCAAGGCATGACAAACAAAAAATCCTTCCATCCCCTCCTTTCTCGCGGGCAGTTTCTTTCTCTCTTATTTTAGTATCTTGAGAACACTTACCACAGATGAAGCAGGTGGTCTTTAGAATTTCTTCTTTTTTCTGTTTTTCACTTCTGAGATCAGCAAAAGTATCAATGATAACCCCAAAAATCAAGTTCAGAACGATAATGATGACAATGAAATAAAAAAGAAGGTCATATACCACACGAGCAGCAAACAAGGGCTCCTGAAATAAAATATTTTAAAAACATCAAAAAAAACCACTCTATCGTGTATGTATACAAACTCACATTTTCAAGGAATGTTGGTGTAGCATATTGTCTAGCAGAAAGCATATATTCAATAACTGTTTGCTCAGTAAGTATGAGTAGTATCCCAAGTTGGAAAAAATAAGACCCACTTTCTATCTTTGTTTACTTTATAAGTTTTGTGAGGAAAACTTTCCAGTCTGTCCCCAGACTCCTTCCATGCACTTGTACTTTTCTTCTCCAAAGGAGGGATTTATCATGTATTAAAAATCACTTTACATGTAATTATGCTAAATGCAGTTTGGTGCAGTGGGCTCCTATCCCAGGAGCTACCCAGAAGGTAAACAAATGCCATTTCCAAAGGTCAGAGAGACTGGAAATTTGAGTATCATCTAACGGTCTGTCCATTTCTGAAGGAGATTTTACTCTTGGCCTTATAAGGTCAAGTACATTCAACTCAAGCATATTTCTACTTGATAAGTGTTATTAAAATACACATTAGAGATCAGATAATCTAGATGTTTCATAGATGAAGAAACATGAGATGGATGGGCAACGTGATATGGCTGGCCAGTTAGAGGACTGAACTTGTTCAAGCTCCCAGGGGGGGACTTGAGATGCTGCCACCAATGAGTTTTTCAGCCTTGCCATTTTAATATATGAAATCCTGTTAGAATCCATTCAGATCGGATATTCCTTGTGGACAAATAATGGAGGTTGTCCCTATTCAGAGGCAAAGAGTAAATCTCCACGCCTGAAAAAGCTGAGAGACAAAAGACAGCCTGGTTTCTGTTATTTATGTAACAATCAGACTCCTCCATAAAGTCAGAAGTCACGATTTTGTTGCTGTCATACAATATACAGTTCAAAGTTGGTAAGATGTCATGACCTACTAACATATATAGATTTTTAGGACATTTGCTATTTCTATGGAATTCTATTATACAATGGGTTGCTTTCAATAGCTACCATTATATTTTTATAGCAAACAATATAAAATGGAGTACCCTATAAACAAAAACTGGGTTATAAATGCTGTTAAGAAAGGTTAAAAAAAAAAGACTGTGTGCTCCGTAAAAAACTATTTTTCTCCAGCTTACATCTTTCGATGGTCTTCTCAGCACGTCACCCACGCCTCCACCATTCCTGAGGCCCTGGTTCAGGACAGTCACAATGCACATGAGAAGAGTGTCACACGTCCTCTCAATCCCATCTTCATATTCCTCATCAGCTGTAAAAACACAAAATCAGACTGTACAGCAAACTCACATTTTTAAAACACTCTTTTCTACATCTAAAGATCTATTTCTTCATAACTATGCCAGGACACACTTTTTTGAAGTCATATATTAATAACACATTTTCTATGTACCTCCATACCGTTTTCCATAGTGGAATACCAGTTTGTTTGTTTTTTTTAAAATCAGTTACACAGTGAAATTCAAAATCAGAAAGATGGGGGGAAACATACATAGTAAAATATTCTGAAGTAGAACTGATGGAAAATTATGACTCCATGACTCCCTTGAAAATCAAATGTTTTCATACCCCACTGCTTACCATTTATTCTAATTCTGACCTATCTAGTGGTTAAGAAAAATCCATAACATATAGAATCCCAGATTTATTAATAGTGTTGATTCGGAACAATAAATAAATTTGCTTTGAACAACAAAAAAATAAAATAAAATAAATAAAGCAGAACATACACCTTGAGAGAAGGGTGGAAGTCAGAGATAGGCAAGCACCAAATGCGGCACTGAAGATACTGGCAGAACCTGCACTGGACCGTGGACCTCAGAGGTGAGCATCAAGGCACATTCTGACTTAGAAAGTAGAAGAAATGAAACTGCTTTTGGAGATGGGGAGGAGGGGAAGCTTGTGGTGACAGCCATCAGAGCAGCAGAAGAGACAAGCAAGGCCGAGAAGACAGAGAGCAAGCTCAGTGTACAAAGTGCTTGGTTGGTCCCAGTGCCTGGTGGTGTGATGGCAAGATGCGTGTGAAGAAAATAGAAACATGTAAAAGAGGTAAAGGGAATTCGAAGAGAAACATGGTTTTCCAGCAATGCCATCATGGGCAGTATGTCTTAGGCTACTTTGCCATGGTTAGACTTTCAAATAATCTTCTATCTAGTGGCATTTACTGATCTAAGAAGCAACTGCCTGATCATACGACACCGGTGTTTACTAAAGACTTATCACATGTGGGTTAATCAGTTCACAGAATCTACAGGAAAGTGCGCCCATTTCTCCCCAATAATTGAGAAGCGAGGTTATTTGTTCTTTAGGAGGCGAGCCAGTACAATCTACACGCAACTCACGTGATTAGCCATTGTGAAGTAAAATAGATTGGCTGCCAACACATAAGGAGAACTGGTTTCCTGTGTGACATGCAAACAAAGGCAGAGTGCCCAGGTCAGGGTCAATGCCAGCAAAAGCCAGGTCTACTCACTCCATAACTAGTGCTTAAGCATGCTGGTTTCACATAGCAGCCTCTGTAAATGTGGATAATAAGTTTCTACCTTTATGAGATGGATCTATTCACGATTTGTTAAGCCAAGTTCCCAGGCATTCAGGCTGAAAGCCAGGCCCTGAGTCATGGTGAATTCACCTAAGTAAATGCCACCTGGTGGAGACTTACCTACATAACCAGCTGGCTTTCCCCATGCCAAGCCTGCCTCATTTCACTTCATCAAGAGCCCCTGGGCTAGGTACTGGAAATATAGGTGAGAAGATGAAAGTGCTGCAACCCCCAGGAAACTCATGGTCCTCTAGCAAACACAGGTCAGCATATGAACAAAGGCAAGGCATGGGTACCAAGGCAGCAGGACAGATATGCATCTCATGGGCTGGGGTGTCAGGGACAGCATCCTAAAGAAGGTGGCACCTGGGCTGACTACGGAAAGAGGGGAAGCCTTCGCCAAAAAGATGAGTAAGGACATACCAGGCACAGAAAATGGGATGAGCAAAGGCAAACAGGCATAAAAGTATCTGGAGTGTTTGCAGAATGACACATGGATTGGGATGGCTAGGCTTTGGGATTTCCCTAGTGGTTCAGTGGTTAAGACTCTGTACGGTCAACGCAAGGGATCTAGTTTCTATTCCTGATTGCAGAACTAAGATTGACATGCTGCTAGTGCAGCACACCCCCCGAAAAACATAGTAGACCGGGGATGGCTGGGCCTTTGGGATATACAGGTGAATATGGGAGCTGTAAGAAGAGGAGATAGAGGCCAGATTATTGCAAGAATCATACACCAAGGTGAAGAGTTTAAACTTTATCCAGGAAGCTATGAGGAGGCACTGGAGAATTCATACAGAAGGGAGGTGATTTACCATCTAGTTGGCAAAATAGTATGAGATAAAACATGAACTTAAATAACCACACAAATTAACACATGATAAAAGCCGTAAGAGTGGCGCAAAGAGATCAAAACAGAGAGAGAACTTTTAATAATAAGGATAATGAGAGGGGAGCCCTTCTAACTAATGCAGATACTAAGTTTGCTTTGACTATTCAATAGAGTAAGAAGCAGGAGGAAATGCCTTGGCATTTCACAAGGCATGGACAGAGAGCCCCAGAGTTTAAAAAACATTGCTTAAAGATGAATAGCAGTATGTAGAGGAGTGTAAGATATGGCTGGAGATAAACTGGGAGCTCTCCGAAAAGATCTAAGGAGTTTGGATTTTTAGCTGGCAGGCAATGGAAAATTGTGGAGATCTTAAGTTGGGGTAGAGGAGAAAATATTCAATGCAGTGATTTCTGACAAGTGGTCTTAGCAGTGATATAGTGGGTGAACTGAAGAGGAGAGAATGACTAGATGTAGAAAGACCACTTAGGAGGCAGCTGCAATAATTCAGGCATGAGGTGCTATGAGTCTGAATTGGAGTAATGGTTGTGAGAATAAAAAGGATGAAAGAACAGGAACTAGAGGGACTTGATAGGAAGGAGATGGCCACGTTAAGTATCAGACTGAAGCTTCCAGCCAGCGGTCACTTGGGAAAGGTTGGTCTCATTAAACACAGACACAGAAACTTTGGAAGGAGGAATTGGATGCTTGTGTTTTAATGAAGACAAGGAAAGAATCCAAGATGATCTTTGTTTATGGGATATGAAAATGAGAAAACATTTAAAAAGGCTAGAGAGGACAAGAGAGCTAGGAGTGTACTGTGATTCAAAATTAAGGAAGACAATAATTTAAAGATGAAGAGAGTAACAAAAACATCAAATTTCCCAAGGATCAAAGGCAATGAGAAAGAAGACAAGGTCACTGGATTTAAAATTGGGTCATCAGGAAATGATAGGAAGATGGCAAATAGTGGAAGAGAGGACAGTTGATTCAGAAATTGAAGGAGAGAGTATACATCAATTGTTTCTAGAGAAAAAGTTGGTACTGAAAGGAAAGAGTTAATAGGATATTAGTTCTGGGGGGGATAGGCGAATGCTAAAGAAGGGTCAATTAAGACCCAAAAGTGTTTATAAGAAAAAAGAGAATAGATGGTAATAAGGAAAAGATTTCAGTTATAAGAACAATGACTGAACTAATGATGGTAAAGGGGGAATGATGAAAAACAGAGATGGTTCTAAAAGAAGTGAGAGGACATAGTTGTTTACATACAAAAAGGAAAACAATGGAAATAGACTTTCATGTGGATACATTTTAAGAACTAAGTACATTCATGTAAGTAACTTAGAACACTGCTTGGCATGTATTTAGGGTGTAATAACTTCTAGGTATCATAATTAGCATTCTTATTGATAGATGGCGGTCAAATCTCATACAAAGCTATAGTTCTAATACAATCAACAATTTCTGTACTTGAACAATATGAGGTTAAATTATCCTCATTTTCAGTTTAGTAGTATTAGGAAGGATTTTTTTTTTNGCCCTTCAGTGTTTCTACTTATAATATGAGGATAGTTAGTAGCATTTTTCTATCCTTGAACATGCCTCAAGACCTTCATTTATGCAGTTCCCTGTGTCTCGATGGCTTTTTCTTCCTCTTGGCCTGACTGGCCCCCTTTTATTCTCCAAATTTCAGTGTAAATAATCCCTCCTCAAAAGGAGGGATATCATAGATCCATATTTTGCAACTTTGCTTCCCTCACTATTTTATATATTCCATAATGTCCAGGATTATCTTTTATTCAACACTGTCCTGAATACCCAACATGATGGCTGGCCCACAACAGAGGCTCAACAAATATTGTATGAAGAAATGAATGAATACACAAGGTTTTCATAATTATTAACAGATCACTGTCATCACTGAGGATCTGTACTAATTTGGCTTAATTTCTAATTTACAAAAACACTTCATTGTGTTAAATGTTAAGGTCAAAATATCACAATTAGTGAGAATATGTGAAACAATGACACCAGAATACCTGGCTGGGCATCTACACCAAGGCCTGGGGAACTGTACAAAGCCTAAAATCCGCAGACTTGCATAGAGCTGGACAGCCACATCCTGGGATGTGTGCACACATGTATGACCTGGAGGACCTCATTCTTGGAAAGTGGGTTCCCATGGCTCTCACAGTGCACCTTAGAGCTTCTGGACGCTGACAAGAAGCTCTAAGTGGACAAGTACCACTGATGCTCAGCTGCTGTGCTGGGTCAGCCCCCTTTACAAACTCTGGCAGGAGGAACACCAGTTTCTTTGTTGGTTTACTGACAAACCAATATTTTCCTCTTAAAATCAAACCACTGTTACAGTATATTTGTTTTTTAAAAAAGGAAATAATTTTTTTTTTCCTTTTCATAAAGGGAATTAACCTTGAATACTCACTGGAAGGACTGATACTGAAGCTGAAGCTCTAATAATTAGGCTATCTGATGCAAACAGCCCAATCATTGGAAAAGACCCTGATGCTGGGAAAGACTGAATTCAGAAGGAGAAGGGGGCAACAGAAGATGAGATGGTTGGATGGCATCGCTGAGTCTACGGACATGAACTTGGGCAAACTCTGAGAAATGGTGAGGGATGGAGAGATGTGGTGTGCTGCAGTCCACGAGGTCACAAAGAGCTGGGCACGACCTGGCAACTGAACAGCAACAGTAACGAGGCAGGAATAGGGTTACTCTACTGGAGATCATGTTGTTAAAATATTTTTCCTAACAAGAAAGTAAATTTTTTAACATACTTATTTTCATATTTGGTCAAGGAGAAAGAATGATGAATTGAAGAAGTAACAAGTACTTAAGACAATAAATTGATGTTCAAGGTGGCTGAAAGATCCCAAGAGCGATTTAAATTTAGCCAGCTACTTAAACCAGATCTACATCTTTGAAACAGCTGTGACTTTTTGAATCATGTATAATGGCAAGAGAAGAGAAACATCTATAGACCTGAACTCGATATTATGATCAACTCTGCAAACTATGACAAATAAGATTAATGCTGATTCCCCCAGATAAGAGATGGCATTTAAAGGACAGTGTGGGAAGGAGTCAGGATCAAGAGAAGACAGCATGGGTTCTGACTAACCTCAAATTGAGAATACTGGCAGATTTTACATATCCAGGCTTCGGCAAGGAGGCATTAAGAAGTAGCCTCATGTCATACTTTTTTAAAAAAAGATAGAGGGACATGGGCTAAATGGTAGTTTATTTAAGACAGATTGCTTTGTGGGTAAATAATGCACAAAATGTGCCTACAGCAATCTGAAAGTATGTTTTCAGTGGCTGCATGCCAAAGACTCTGTTCTTAGCATTGTCTCCATGTAACATTTCTAGCACCTTTTGTGAAAATCTTCTAGAGGTTGGCCAAATTTATTCTGTAAGTGCCACAAGACAAATATTTATTTTAGGCCATATAGTCTCCAGCGCATCTTTTTCTTTAAAGGAAAAAAAAAAAAACTTTAATGTAAATAAGTTTAACAAAAGCTACACATTAAATATGAAACTTTAAGACTGTCCTTAAAAAAGCTCATTCTCTTTTTATTGAGTTGATTTTCCCTCTTATTTTATTTATATGCCATTCTAAAGACACATAACAATATTGGGGACTATAAATAAAGTCAATGAATTCAGCTGCAAACATTCTTAGCCCGAGAGCTGTACAGAAACAAGTGACATTTGACATGTTTTTTTCTCAGATTTCCCCATGGGCCAAGTTTGCTAACCCCTGTTCTAGAGCTTATCAGATTTGATGATGACATGAGAAAGAAAGAATATACGCTTAACAGAATCAGGATTCATTAGGACACCATGAGCTCATGGCACATGAGCACTGGAAGGGACCTGAAACCTAAGACCATCTGGTCAAGACGCCCCTCCTCTATTCACAGGAAAAACTGGGACAGCCTGGGGCTATGGGTTGGCAGAAATATATAAATACAAATGCATGGTTTTATACTTGAAATCCCAAACTCCCAATTACGTGACTACAGAATAGGCATTTATGGCTTGATAGCTGAACCACTGAAGAATGGCATTTTAACTGAGAGTCAGTCAAATATGGGTCAAGAGTGTGGTGTGACTGCAAACTGTACTATCCTGAAAATGATCACCCCATTCAACCTCTTGCCTTGGAGTGTTACATGAAGAGTCATGGCCATAATACATAGGGAGGAATGAAGAAACTGGAGGCGTACAGGCCTGAGGAGGCACGTAATGGGATTTCAGAAACTGCAGAGCACAGTAAAGCTACACAAAGAGAACAAACCGGTTTGTGGTTTATAGGCCTGAGCTGGGTACCCAGGAGGTCAGGGAGAAAAGAAGTCTGAGTGGTCACTGCTCACAGTGCCTAGAGCTGCTGGCACATGGGAGCTGAACGTGTGCGTGCATGCTTGCTCAGCTGTGTCTGACTTTAGGACACCATGGACTGTAGCCCACCAGGCTTCTGTGTTCATGGGATTTTCCAGGCACGAATACTATAGTGAGTTGCCATGCTTTCCTCCAGGGGATCTTCCCAACCCAGGGACCTGCCCTCCTCCAGGGGATCTTCCCATCCCAGGGATCAAAACTGCATCTCCCGCATCTCCTGCACTGGGAGGCGGATTCTTTATGACTGAGCCATCTTCGAAGCACAGTGGAACAGATGAATATGTTTAACTCGCTCTTGAGGTCATAGCGAATGAAACATTTAGTCAGCAGAAGGGACTGTTCGTTTTTGTTGGGCTTCAAGCAATAGTCTGACTTCATACGGTAAGAAGCAACTTGGGGAAAAATCCTCTATTGTTATGACTAAACAATGTCCTTCTGGATGGAGGTGAGGAAATCCATCCTTATGCTGTGCTTAACTCTTGCTTCCTTCACTTTCTCTGAGTCCAATTTTGCCTTTTGTAGATATCACAGAGATTAAATCCATTCCTTTTTTATATACAGAACTCTTGAAATAGCTAAACACTTCCTAAATCTCTGCTGCTTCTGGAAACAGATCACTAATTCCTTCTACAATTCATTCAATTTCACATACACCCTAGTTTCCAAATTCCTGCCACATCCTAAGAGGACAAGGTAGAGTTTAAAAAATTTTTTGTATGTATGGTTACATTTGTTCCTTTGCAGGCAAGAAAATATCATAAGCCCTATCTATCTATCTATCTATCTATCTATCTATCTATCTATCTATCTATTACCTCCTTATCTCCCTGGCCTGCCTCCCTTTCTTCCTCTCTTTTAGGACAAGCTATCTCAACAAAGTCTAGGAAATTTACATAACATATCCAAGACCTAAATCTAGAAAGCAACAGGTCAGGAATTATAGCCAAGCCTTTTGAGTTCTAAACCCATGCTTTTCCATTCTTTGTTAATGGATGGATTCTTTTGTTAAAGGTGAGACACTCTTAGTGAAAGGCTATACAGTGGAAAGGGTCTTGCTTAGTGCAGTATGGTTTTGCAATCTAGTAATGGCATTTTTAGCAGTATGTACCACAGAGTAAATCTGAAAAATTCTCCTGATTAGAAATGATATAAAGAACAGGGTGAGAATACAAAATGTTGGATATGAGAATCCTTTTTCTAGTTTGAAACTTTTAGGTTCTTTTACCCTCCATTCTGTTTCAACTCACCATGAGATTTTCAGAGCAACTTTCTAACTCCAGGAGATCTTCCCAACCCTGGGATTGAATCCTGGTCTCCTGCACTGCAGGTGGATTCCTTACGAACTGAGCCATCAGGGAAGCCTCAAGGTGTAACAACTTTAATCAACTAAACATAACTTCAAAATCATTGAGTTCATGCTGTTCTGGAGCCCCTTCTACAAACCTGTATTTGAAGCTGGTATTGTAGGTGAGCAGTTGTCCTTTTCGCACGTACTCAGGATTGAAGTTAAAGTCATCGTAGGAACTGCATTGCTACCTGAGAACATACAACAGAGACATGGTAAAGAGACGAATATACAAGCGACATTAAGTGAGCAGACAATTACTGAGGCACACCCATAACAGGCACTACTACTCCAAATTCGCTGCCTTCCTAAAGGTTTTTGGTTAAGTTAGTGTGGAACTCTGAATACAGTTTTGCCTACTGAAGCAGTTTTATAAATAGAGAATAGGGTTCATGGGCCAACCCACTAAAAGCCTTTTCTATCTTTTTAAAGTGGCTGAGATAAAGTATTAATAACTCTGTAGGCGCTAACCACCCTGTATGACAAGTCTCCCATGGCCAAATGCATTCAGGGCTGTGGCTTGGAAATGCCAGCAACATGGTCCCCTGGGGTTGTTGGCACCCCATGAGCTCTCAGCCACTGATGCCCATGGCTGGAGGTGGCGGCTCTAACAGTAACATGTGGGCTCCTGGGCACAGGGCATAAAGCATCTCAAGGAAGCGAGAATCATCCGCCAGATCCCTTTCAGGATCTTCCTTTTCTTCCTTAGTCCCCAAGGATCCCTCTGCTTGCTGGCTTACCACCTACCTCCCTGGCCCAGATGTAACAGAAAATAGCAACCTTCTTCTCCACATAAAAAAGTTTCACATAGTTTGTTGTTAGTAACAAAGTGAAGAGGTTCATTCCTCTCAAATCCATTTATTACATGAAGCGATCAAGGAAAGCCCAGAAGATACAGGGAGAGGATTTGGTTCGCTTTTTTTTTTTTTTTTCCCTTTAAGCACATTTTGTTTATTGTCTTCTTGGTTGTTTAACCATTATGTTGTGTCTAACTCTTTGCGACCCCATGGACTGCTGCCAGGCGCCTCTGTCCAGGGGATTTCCCAGGCAAGAATACTGGAGTGGCCTCCCATTTCCTCTTCCATCCATTCATTTTTATAGACTGAAAAAATATTCAAGTGCATTTCAGGGCAGCACCTCCCCAAGGTTAGCCTGGTTGTTTAATGAGGAGAGAGTAGAAATGGAGAATGGTGGCTGGAGGTCGGACATGTGATGAGGAGAGGGACTAGGCCTGGGACTGCCGCTGACACAAGCCCTGGAGATGAGAGTGCTGGGGTCCACGAGGAAGGAGGTCACCGATTTCACCTCTGTCTCTCCCCGCACCCTGACTGGGGCAGCCTGGTGGGTATATCACGGGTGTAGCGTGAGCCAGGTGGTCAGAGAAAGAGAGGTGAGGTTCCTGAGTGTCCCTAGAGCCATTCCCTTAAATTAGTAAATGTTTACTCACTTTGTGCTCGGCTCTGAGGGCTCAGAGTTGGGGCCTTGAAGAAGCCACAAGCCACTGGGGAACACAGAGACGTACAGACGTAGTTACAGCGGAATAAAGGAAGTGCAGTACAGGTGAAGTGAAGGGTGCCTCAGGAGAGGGAGAAGGGAATTCCAGGAAGGAAAATACAAAGCTCTTCAGGAAAAGATCCGTCTCGAGGAGACAGGATTTACGCAGCTAGAGAGAAGAGGTTGCAGCTCCCGGAACAAGTGGTATGAAGAGGGGCACAGCAAAGGCACAGATAAGGCAGAGCCTCCAGGCTAAGGATTTCAAACAAAGCATTCCACAGCCAGCCCAGGACCCAGCAAGGATCTGAACCCATAAGACACAGAACCAGAGCCATGGTTGGAACGACCGACAGGGGCGAGCAGAAGAGAGGATGCCACCTGCAGCCATCTGGGAAGTTTCTACAGTTTTCTGGGAAGAGGAAAGGAGGGTGAGAAATAGGAGGCCAGCGCTGAGGAGGGCAAGAGGGATAGCAGGGGAGACTCTGGACCCTCCACTTGGCAACTGTTAGGTAAAGACGACCAGGACCCCGAAAAGAATGTCTAACAGGCTTTTTAATGGCGAAGCACTCCCGGGCGGGGTTCCTGACCCGAACGAGGCAGGTCGAGGAAGTCTGCGCCCGGACCGTGTTGTGGGTGGCTTTTATACGCCCATTGCGAGGGATGGTCAGGCTAGACGGACTGGGGTTCAGATAGGTCGCCAGGCCCAGGTGTCGTGGGCTGACAGGTCCTTCTATGTGGCTGGGGTGGGGCAGCGTTAGCCGGCAAAGTGTGCTGTCATTGGTCCCCAGGATCTGGGAGGCTCCTTCCATTAGAGACCTCCCCCACCGGCCGGCTGGAGGGAGAGGAGGGGCGGCCCATCACGGCCCCCGGGTCGAGCCTTACAGCAACACCACCTTTTCTCCAGCTCCTTGGGCTCATCTAACACATGGATTCCCCTGACCACTGTCAGATGGAGCTTCCTGCATCTACAGAGTCAGATTCGACTGGTGCCAAAGGTGGGATCTGCATTGTGCTGAATTCCCAAGGCCATTGGCAAATTATCAGCCCCCTGTTCTCCCACATGCCTGTGATGCTCCTGTCATTCAGTCCAGAATCTCAACCTCCTCTTTGCTCCCTGACTCTTCACATTCGCTGAAGGGTGGTGTATTTATATACTCCCAATATCACTTGCTCTCCAGATGTGTATCTTTGATAATTTCACTCAACTCTGGGAGAAAATAGTGTTCAACAACTGAAAGGATAAACTTTATGCTATGTATCAACAGCCATAATATATAAAATTAGAAATTAAGCCAAAGCTCCAATACTTTGGCCACCTGATGCGAAGAACTGACTCATTGGAAAAGCCCCTGGTGCTGGGAAAGATTGCAGGCAGGAGGAGAAGGGGAGACAGAGGGTAAGATGGTTGGATGTCATTACCAACTCAATGGACACGATTTTGAGCAAACTTTGGGAGTTAGTGAAGGACAGGGAAGCCTGGCATGCTGCAGTCTATGGGGTCACAAAGAGTTGGGCATGACAGAGCGACTGAACAATGAACAACAACATAAATATGAGTGATTTTCCAAGGAAATGGTATCACATACATACACTCTCTATGACATAAAAAGCTCTCAGTCTTTGAAGAATCAAAAGTTTAACTTTGTTAGCTGGTTTTGAGTGCTAGATTTGCCTAGCATTTATAAATGCTTTATTTAACAGTTTTGATATAAACGCATAAATATTTTTAGTGATGACCTTGACATCTTAGTTTCACTGCTACTTATTTTGTTAAAAAAAAAAAAGACTTTTAAAATATAATATTTCTAAGGAAAACATATCCATAATATAATGACACCAACCTACTTTTAAAATAACACAATTAAAATTATTTACTACAAGATTCATAAAACAATAATGACTATATACATTTGAATTCAGAAATTATGATGCCCAAGGGTCAGGCTTCCTGGATTTCCCTGGTAGCTCAGAGGTTGAAGCATCTGCCTGCAATGAGGGAGACCTGAGTTCGATCCCTGGGTTGGGAAGATCCCCTGGAGGAGGAAATGGCAATCCATTCCAGTACTCTTGCCTGGAAAATCCCATGGACAGAGGAGCCTGGTGGGCTACAGTCCACGGGGTCACAAAGAGTTGGACACGACTGAATGACTTCACTCAAGGGTCAGACTTACTCTGTATTGAATAAATCAATATGATTAAGCCTAGTAAACACTTAGACAAAGATTTTTGAGAATAGGAATTCACAGTTTAGTACAAGTGGAGTTTTGGGTGTATTTGTATAGATGAGCTTTTCCTATAAATATTTATATCTGTAAATCCCTGGATAAAGAAACATTTAAGGAAGAACAAGAAAGGTCATAAAAGAAAATGTACGATGTGGCTGTGAACAAAGACTACTACCTAGGTCTAAAATTCAGTCTCAAGTTTAATAACTTTCAACTTATGTATATGATGTTTCTGTTCTACACTTTGATCACTTAGACTCTAATAGATAATATGCCATTTAATTATGCCATATTTTAAAGGCACCATTAGTTAAATCCCGCTTTTAAATTTGATGGTTTGAAGAAAGAAAGTGTCATTTTGTGGCTTCCCTTCCCTGCAATCCACAGGCAGTGGAATCACCCAGAGAAACTGTTAGCAAAGTGCAGTAACTATGACGTCCATCTAGCAAAACAGGAGAGTGAAATGAGAGTAAGAATAAAATTTAACCAAAACAACAAATGTAGGCAAAAGTGAAAAAAGAAATCATTAGGGAACATAATAAATAAAAAATCCAAAGTAAGATGGAAAGAATCACCCCTCACATCTCAAGAATCACAGTGAGTATAAATGAGGCATGGCTAGCCAGTCAGACAACAAAAATAAATGTCACACAGAAATTCTGACAGCCTCAGACTCATGGACAGTCTTAATTCTGACAGTATTAATGATAATACTTTGCGCATTTATACTTTCCAATTATTCAAGTATAATATAATATACTGTGAGAAAAATGTATGAAATAATGGTTGTAAATGATGCTGGATATTCTTGGGAGAGATAGCCCACAATGGGAAAGAGAGGAGGAAAGAAGGAAAAGAATCTCAAAGCAGTTACCTTGAAATGAAATCATCAACTGTGTCCTGGAGTACGGTCAACAACTGTTGAAACTTCTGTACTGAGACTGAGCTTATGTGATGCTTCTTGTACAAAGATTTTCCTAAATAGGACACACTGTCAGCTAACATATAGCCTATGAGTATTTCACACTCATGAGCTCTTAGTGAATAAGAAAATGTTTTCAAAGCAATGAAAGAAAACGTTGCCTCCATTAGTGTTTATCTGTGATACTCTTAACAAGCGATGTACAAGCTGTGCGTGATCGGTCACTATGTCCAACTCTTCGCCATCCCATGGATTACAGCCCACCAGGATCCTCTGTCCATGGGGTTTCCTAGGCAAGAATGCTGGAGTTGGTTGCCATTTCTTTCTCCAGGGATCATCGCAACCCAGGGATCAAACCTGCGAGTTCTGTAAGGATATTAACTGCATTACCTGTGATGGGAGTTCTGTTTTTCAGCCTATCCACCTCCATAGTGAAGTCGTCCTTCAGAAAAAGGAACCCAATAATGGAAAACAGGTAGACAAGGATGAGGGCAAGAACCGCAGTTAGAATAATGGATCGGCCGTTCCGTGTGACACTTTTTATGACATTGAGCAGAGTCTCTTCTCTATATACCAAATCAAAAAGCTACAGGAAAAAAGAAAACAAAGGCAGGAGAAAAAAATGCAATGAAGCAACAAGTGAATAAATACAAGGGTAATCACAAATACAAATGTAGCCATTTTAGTTTATCCATGAGGGAATAGAAATATAAATAAGGCCTTAAAAATGAACCAAGATAGGTATTTCTTCTCTAGTTGGAATATATTAATAAACTGCTTTTCAATAAAGATAATTCTAATACAATATATAATGTGTATCTATTGGTTTCCTAACCAACAAAATATCAATTTTTTAAGACACAGAAATAGCACAGAAAATTCAAATTTGAATTTAGAATTATAATATTATATGTAATCAACTTAGCTGCTTATTCCCTATTTTTAATCTTCCTAATATTCTGCAATTGCCTCTGGAATAAGTAAAATAGCTAATGTGAAAATGCTGAATTATGTTCATCTAAGTGATGAATAATTGACAGATTCATTCAATGTATTGTTTAATTAAGGGATTAGAGGTGAGATGACAAGAATTCAATTTTATGAGCCCACTATAATATNTCCTAATATTCTGCAATTGCCTCTGGAATAAGTAAAATAGCTAATGTGAAAATGCTGAATTATGTTCATCTAAGTGATGAATAATTGACAGATTCATTCAATGTATTGTTTAATTAAGGGATTAGAGGTGAGATGACAAGAATTCAATTTTATGAGCCCACTATAATATTAATAGAAAAAGTATGCAATTTAAAAATATTTGAGAAATGTAAACATTTTCCTTAGTTAAACAGGTAGAATGAGGGCAAAATCTATTACTTTAGTATATACTTGTGGAAACAAAAGTATANGCAGAGTCTCTTCTCTATATACCAAATCAAAAAGCTACAGGAAAAAAGAAAACAAAGGCAGGAGAAAAAATGCAATGAAGCAACAAGTGAATAAATACAAGGGTAATTACAAATACAAATGCAGCCATTTTAGTTTATCCATGAGAGAATAGCAATATAAATAAGGCCTTAAAAATGAACCAAGATAGGTATTTCTTCTCTATTTGGAATGTATTAATAAACTGCTTTTCAATAAAGATAAGTCTAACACAATATATAATGTGTATCTATTGATTTCCTAACCAACAAAATATCAATTTTTTAAGACATAGAAATAGCACAGAAAATTCAAATTTGAATTTAGAATTATAATATTATATGTAATCAACTTAGCTGCTTATTCCCTATTTTTAATCTTAATATTCTACATTTGCCTCTGGAATAAGTAAAATAGCTAATGTGAAAATGTTGAATTATGTTCACCTAAGTGATGAATAATTGACAGATTCATTCAAGGTATTGTTTAATTAAAGGATTAGAGGTGAGAGGACAATAATTCAATTTTATGAGCCCACTATAATATTAATAGAAAAAAGTATGCAATTTAAAAAAATTTGAGAAATGTAAACATTTTTCTTAGTTAAACAGGTAGAATGAGGGCAAAATCTATTACTTTAGTATATACTTGTGGAAACAAAAGTATAATACACAGTGCTAATTCACTTCTTCTAATAGGTTACTATCTATTTTGTATTTAGTAGTAGAAAATCTATGCTCTAATTAAGAACCTAGGTATGTGTTTGCTATCTGTTGTCAACATTAAGGAAAATTTTATTTATTGTTATATTATAATGTTGAAATTAAACATCAGAAAGTACCTGTTTTATTATCAAAAGCTGGTTAAAAGCAATAAAGTAACAGTTACTTTAAAGAAGGCATTAATAGCAGTATGGAAATGAATAGGATTTTTAACACTGGCATAGTTGGGCTTGTCTTCTACTATCTGTGGGCAATGATTAGAATTTTTGAACTGGTTTAAATTATCAGTGTCACTCATCCTTTCAGAAACACCAGGGCTTTGTACACTGTTTTTCTAAGTACTGAGGCTTATATGGTTACTTATATGGTTACCAATTTAATTGCAGCTGTGCAAATAATTGCTGTAAAGATATTAACTTATTTGTTCACCTAAGACACTGATATTTTATGATGGTCAAATATAAAAACATATATTTAACTATTTTGCTTTCTGTTTATCTCAGGAGGGAGCTACAACATTTAGAAATAAAGTCCATATTCTTCCATAAAGACAAATGAAGCAATGCTGATTCAGCTTCCAAACTATTGACCTGGCTTATTTAACTTATTTAAACATTTAGTTGACAGAAAGGAGATTTTTCCTCAGTTGAACAGTGGCTGAAAGAGAAGGTCTGGCAAAATATTTAGTTCATTTCTGGATAGTTTCTAAAAGTTTTTAGTTTTCAGAAGTTGAGGGGATATTTGCTAAAAAATACATATTTGGGGGCCCCATTCCATATGTATGGGATCAGAAGTTTGAGAAGGCAAAGGTATTGACATTAGACAGATGAATGGCTCCTTCTGTTTATTTCTGAAAGAAAAATCTAGAGTCTGGTTTTTATTACTGGTTAAAGGATGCCCGGGCATTTGTGGACATAACTGAGAGTGCATATTCATATATTTTTTAAATATAAAAATATTTTAAAATACATTGAAATACTATTTTAGCACTATATTCAGTAAAATGTCCTTCTAGTACTCTAAACATGAAGATGAAATATATCCTTTTATAATCAACCCAATGAAGACAAACTAGCATCAGTGTTGTACAGTTTGAAAGATGAAAGATGAGGAAAATGTGATTAGAAAATAAGACTAACACAAATTAAAAGTAACATTACTATTAATGACTCATATAATAATTCAAATATACCTTTATTTTGTCAAAAACCTTTCCTTTAATAATGCAGAGTTACATACATCATTTCACATGTTTTTCATATTATTTCTTTAATGGGGCTTGATATATTATTAGTCTCTCATACTAAACCTATCCATTTTATAAACAGGGAGGTGTTTTTTTTTTAATAAAAACACTGTCATTAATTTTACTTATTACAGTCAGGGAAAGGTTCTGGGTATAACCTATTATATCATATATAATACATGATGTAACTTGTCTATTAAATATCATAGGCAGATTCTTTTAAATGGAAGTTTTATGGCGAATCAGAGCAGAGAAAATATTCATTTGCATCTCTGCATCAGAAAAAAAAAGTCTACTTTTGATTGCTGAATACTAATCTAACTTAACTGCCTAGAATATAATTTTGTATCCTTATGTTCATAAGGGACAAATCCACTCTTCCCTGCGGCTCTTTCCATTGCTTTAGGGTAAATGAAAATGCAGCTTCTTACTGAATCCTCCTACATGGCTGTTCTGGATAACAGGGCAGCGGGAGACTATGGATTTGCCTCTCATGATCTAAGTAAANGGCCCCATTCCATATGTATGGGATCAGAAGTTTGAGAAGGCAAAGGTATTGACATTAGACAGATGAATGGCTCCTTCTGTTTATTTCTAAAAGAAAAATCTAGAGTGTGGTTTTTATTACTGGTTAAAGGATGCCGGGGCATTTGTGGACATAACTGAGAGTGCATATTCATATATTTTTAAAATATAAAAATATTTTAAAATACATTGAAATACTATTTTAGCACTATATTCAGTAAAATGTCCTTCTAGTACTCTAAACATGAAGATGAAATATATCCTTTTATAATCAATCCAATGAAGACAAACTAGCATCAGTGTTGTACAGTTTGAAAGATGAAAGATGAGGAAAATGTGATTAGAAAATAAGACTAACACAAATTAAAAGTAACATTACTATTAATAACTCATATAATAATTCAAATATACCTTTATTTTGTCAAAAACCTTTCCTTTAATAATGCAGAGTTACATACATCATTTCACATGTTTTTCATATTATTTCTTTAATGGGGCTTGATATATTATTAGTCTCTCATACTAAACCTATCCATTTTATAAACAGGGAGGTGTTTTTTTTTTTTAATAAAAACACTGTCATTAATTTTACTTATTACAGTCAGGGAAAGGTTCTGGGTATAACCTAATATATCATATATAATACATGATATAACTTGTCTATTAAATATCATAGGCAGATTCTTTTAAATGGAAGTTTTATGGCGAATCAGAGCAGAGAAAATATTCATTTGCATCTCTGCATCAGAAAAAAAAGTCTACTTTTGATTGCTGAATACTAATCTAACTTAACTGCCTAGAATATAATTTTGTATCCTTATGTTCATAAGGGACAAATCCACTCTTCCCTGTGGCTCTTTCCATTGCTTTAGGGTAAATGAAAATGCAGCTTCTTATTGAATCCTACATGGCTGTTCTGGATAACAGGGCAGCGGGAGACTATGGATTTGCCTCTCATGATCTAAGTAAACCAGTCAAGGTAATGTTTTTAGATCTTCAGCTTGTTCTTTAGGAATTATTTTACTGGGTAGTGCTCTCCTCTGCACATCAGTTGTGAGCTAAAGATATAAAGAAATAGCTCTTATGGCATCATGATTCTAACCTGGTAATGCTCTACGGTTCAAAACATTATCATATACTTGTATCGACTCCTCTCCTGGCTTATGGCTAGAGAGCATATACATAGGAAGGAAAACTGATAATCAACAAAAAACAAAACCAAAACCAAAATCAAAATACAACTTTAGAAGATATCTTCAAGTTCATCCAATGAACAGGTATATGTAAATAAGTTTAACAATGCCATGTTAAATCTGAAACTATAAGACTGTCCTTAAAACAACTCATTGTCTTTTTGCTGACTGTTGGCTTTCCCTCTCAGTTTATTTATATGCCATTCTAAAGATATACAAAATACTTGGGATGATAAATAAATACAATGAATTCAGTATCAAGAAAATAAATCCCTTTTCTTGCTCAAGAATCTCTAAGCTAATATGATGTGGCTAAAACCCAAAGCAGCCCGCTACACGAAGCCTGGGTCAAGAGCTGGGTCTCGAGAGTGCATAAAGAATTGCACCATCTATGTAGTATCTCAGAGAAAAAGACTAAAAATAATAGTAATGCATGATTTTCCCAGGCAAGTCTAAAAATAACAGAATTTGTCCTCAATGCCAGACTCTGCTTAAAAACATCAAAGAGAGAAGCATAAGAAGCAGCAGCATTGTGTATGTTTTTCAGCAGTGACTGTGCAGATAGAGATGTACTCACCAGGAAGCTATAGAAGAATTCATGGACAAAGAGGCCCAGCATGCAAACCAGGACATACGCCACGTGGTAGAGAAAGGCCATATCCAGGATGACCGCTCGGTAGCCTCGGGTGAATGTACCACGATTTCCAACAAAACTCACCAGAAACACTATTTTATTACAAAGCTAAAGGGAGGAAAAGATTCGATTTTATTGTCTTATTCATACTGGTGAAGCTCACAAAAACAGCAGGTCATTGACAAAACCTATTATTTGCAAAGTCTGTGGTTTTCTTTGATGATTTCTCGTTTTGCAATTTTTCAACACTGCTTACAAATCTGCATGTAAACACCAGACAGACAAACCCTGTATTCTCTGAAGTTCCAGGAAAAGGGAGCAAGAGTGATTAAGAGACCCAGTTCTGCAATCAAGACAGACCTGAATTCAAATCCTAGCTTTCCCACTACTATTATATGATCCAGGCCAGGCAACTGTAGGCCTTGGTTGTTTCTTCTCAAAAATTAGAATAAAGGAATTCCCACCTCAGAGAACTCTTCAAAGAATTAATTCATAACTCATATGAAGTCCTTAGTACAATGACTCTTGAAATATTACTTATTATATCTTCCATATTAAAAGTAATACATGCAATGTTTTAATCATACTATAAATGAAACAGAAAAACGCATTTTCAGAAAGCAACCAGAGATTTGTCCTGGATTTTTTTATCCTGGATTTTCTCCACTGAATATTATTTTAAACAAGGAAGCAATGAAAAGTTATTTTTTAAAATTTACTCTGCATTCATAAAAAAATTAATATATTTATCTACCTATATTAAAATAAATATAATACTTGCATGTATCTTCTAAGCTGTATGTATGGTAATTATTCAGTAAGCATTTTGGAGTGTTTATTATGCTTTGTATCATGTAGAATATTTAATATTTAAGTTAAAACTACATTTAAAATTGCTTTCTGTGGCATAATTTTAGAATACAGAAATTTATACTGAGGTTTGGGCAATAAGAATGACCCAAGAACACAGCTATCATAAACTTAGTGCCATCTCTTTGGTTCTAGAATCACTACATTATTTATCAATGGAAAGACTAATTTTTCCATTTAGTTATCAAGGAAAGAATTACAGGTTTCAAAATTTCAGTTAGTTCTTTCAGATCATTTCCTGAGTCCTTAAAAATTTTCTAACGGCACCATGTTTGTCTTTATGTGTCCAGACCTAACTTTAGGAAGACAGCTTGCTCTTGGCAACATCATAGATTTCTTAATGTATATGAAAGAAATTGTCTTATGGGATGATTTTGAATAACATAAGAAGGAGAATAAATAACATTTTGGACAGAAGTAAAACTTGAGAAGTTGAAAAACCTTCCTTTCAACTTTCTCAAGTCCAAATAAATACAGATAAAATGAGAAAAGGCTTATCACTGCACTTTGTGAAGTTAACCAAACCAAATCAACAGCATGGCAAGTAAAAGTTTCAAACCTTTCCTAAGTTTGCTCCATGTTAAGTAAATATCCTCTCAACAATCAACTTTATCAATTTCATCATCTTTCTAACCACCTGAATAGTGTCAAATGAAGTTTTACTTTACTGGTGTTACATCATCATATCTCGATATTACTATTAAATATAGCTACAGTATTAATGGATGTCTTTATGCTTACTATCCAAGAGCAAGTTTAATTCACTCACCCAAATTGTTAATATGAAACAGAAATAAAGAATTCAATAAAAATGAAATTAAAGATTTAAATTATGACTTTTCAGAAGGATGAATGATATGCTGCACACAAATTATTTATATATTGTGTCTTTAAACTGAGTCATAAAAAGTTAGGCACGAAAACTAAGTACACATCCTTTATACTAAGTAAAAGGGATATACTGAATTCAACTTCTCAAAAAGAGCAATATATTTCACTTCTCAAATGATGGAAAAGCAACGACATACTTCTGCTTGAAAGGGCCTCTGCCATTTTTGCATGAAAAATAAAGATTAGCCTTATTGGTTTCAAGTTAATTCTTCTGAACTTTGACCTAAAGTTTGATGTTGATGGACATGCTCCTGTTCTCTTAATGGAATTGATACTGGTAGTGACAGCCACCTATTTCTGCACAAAATAGAAGCAAGGAATTTGAGGTCTTTTTAAGTGTTCATACCATGAAGAAATAAGTGCAAGTATAAATGACTTGGGTAGGAAAGAACTTGAACACTGGTTTTTCTTGCCCATGACCTTGAAATTTGTGAACTAATCTTATTGAGCATTTTCCATGAAAGCTGAGAATATTCATGGAAATAAAGAAGTTACAGAAACATTCTCCTTCTTCATGTCATGACTTATTGGACACTGCCTAACTAGTCCTTCATTTGTGAATACCATTACGTAGGCAATCATTGCTTCTATGGCAAGGGTCCATGTGGGCAACAATAAATGGGGAGTGTGGGAACTGGGCAAGGTGGTTAAAAGGCCATCCTCAGAAAAACAAACATTGTACATTAGCACATATATGTGGAATCTAGAAGAATGGTATAGATGATCTTACTTGCAAAACAGAAACACAGACATAGAAAACAAACATATGGACACCAAGGAGGGAAAGCGGGAGTAGGATGAATTGGGAGACTGGGACTGACATGTATACACTATTTACACTATGATAAAATAGATAACTAATGAGGACCTACTGTATAGCTCGATCTGCAGTGACCTAAATGAAAAGGAAATTCAAAAAAGAGGGCATATATGTGAACACATAGCTGATTCACTTTGTGTACAGCAGAAACTAATACAACTCTGCAAAGCAACTATACTCCAATAAAAATTAATTTTAAAAAGGTCATCCTCTTCTTAACTGCTGTTGAAAGGACCTTTCAGTCAGCACACAAATATCAATGTAAATGATCATAACTATCCCATGCATTTTTTTGTTCTCTATTCTTCAAAGCTGCCCTTGATATATTGGATTGACTAAAAAGTTTGGTTTGGGTTTTCCTGTAAGATCTTACGAAAAAACCCAAACAAACTTTTTAGCTAACCCAACATTTCTCACTGGAAGGACTGATGCTGAAGCTGAAGCTCCAGTAATTTGGCCACCTGATGTGAAGAGCTGATTCACTGGAAAAGACCTTGATGCTGGGAAAGATTGAGGGCAGGAAGAGAAGGGGGGTGACAGAGGATGAGATGGTTGGATGTCATCATCAACTCAATGGACGTGAGTTTGAACAAACTCCAGGAGATAATGAATGACAGGGAAGCCTAGCGTGCTACAGTCTATGGGGTCACAAAGAGTCAGACACAACTTAGTGACTGAATAACAACAACAATATTTTTAATTATGAATATGGTAAATTATGAGAAGATTGGGAGGAAAAAGTGGTGGGTGAGGGAGAGAAAGAGTAGTAATGTAAGTTCTCTGTACAGCCTTTTTAAAAGTGGCACACCATCCAAATGATTTATGAATGTCTTCTACAACAGCAAAATTAATGCTCATTTGTTAATTAATGTACACTAAAATAAGTTCATTAATTTTAACCAAGTAAATTAATTATACAGCATAGCAATAGTTTCATAGATACATTACTTTTAATTGATATGTCTTTGCAAAACTTTTAACAGCACAGTATAGTGGAAAGACCCTGGCTTAGAAATTGGGCCATCTGGGTTCCAGTCTCTGTCATTAATTACTTTGGTAAATCCTCCTGGTCTCTATAGGATGTGTATATACTCATTTCTAAAATGAAATGACTAGAAGGGAATAAGCCTGAAGGTGCCTCATAGCTCTAGAATTCAAAGTGGTGTTCTTTAAATTTTGCTCTTTTATGTGATCCCAGAAATTTCCAGCTGCCTTTATATTACCCTATTTGTTATTTGACTGTGTATTCCTGATCGATAATTCCACCCCCATCTTACATTGTTCCTATTTATATCCTAGGAATAAATTATAGTAAAAGAAGATTGCTTTATTGAAAAGCAAAACTAAACTTATTGTCTTGAACTATAGTTTAACTATATTACCATATATTCATCAACTATCAACTTTCTAACTAAAAATGAGGTTATTTGATTCAAGAATTTCCATTTCAGTGATGTTACATGGGCAGGATAAGGTTCCCCAGTTGTCAAAGCCTAAGGCAAAATTGTTATGTAGTCAAAATCACCCAAGAAAACTTTTAAATTGTCAACAAAACAGTACAGTAAACAAGGGTATAAACAGTAGTGTCTCTTACTAAATTCAACACATGCTATTAATAGTATTCTCCCGGCACTGGAGCGGTTTTCTGTCTCTGCAACTGAATATCAGAAGTAGGTGCCACAGTGAGCATACGACAAGAAAAACACAGAGAGTGTGAGAGTGTGTGTGTGTGTATGTGTGTGTGTGAAAAAGAGAGAGAGAAACGAAGAGAATAGGAATGTTTTGACTCAGAATACATCTTTCACAGATATATATTGTATTATTATTTACTATAAAAATAATCTAAAAAATATGAATAGTAAGAATTAATGGGATGGTTAAATAAATTATATGATATCCATACAACTGGAAATATTATCATTACTAAAATGTGATTTACAAATAAGTTTAATGGTATGAAAAAATATTAAGTGATCCCAAATTGTTTATATTTGCCAAACTAATGTTAATTTCCAGTACCCATAGCTAACATTGTAATGCAGCGGGTGGGAAGAAAACTGTACTGGGTTATAAGATAGGCTTTTATAACAGAGAAAAACATTTGAATTTTTAAGCATCTCAACTATTGAGATAACTAACCCCTGTGACAAGACAAGAGAAGCTATCTGCAAACTAAATAAAACTTCAATTTTTAGAACCTAGTAAAGATGAAGCATCATAATAAGCAGAAATTGATAATATGAAGTGCTCAGAACACAGATTGAGGCTTTTCTTCCCACTTGATTCCTTTTCCAAAAAAGGAACTTTCTGTATTTGCTTCAAACTGTGAAAGACACTGAGTCAGAAGCAAACAAGTTCCTGCAAACCAAAACACAAACACTTTAAGGACCATGACAGCAACGCTCTATAGTTAAATCCTACTGCACATGTTAGGCACCTAGTAAACACGAGCCTTCATTGCTGTTTTACCATTGTTACTGCTGCTGTTCTTTTTTAAATCTTCACACTAATCTCCTGAACTGATCGTCTCAACAACCCATTTTACTGATGAAAAGAATGAAATTCTGAGGCATGCTGTTTGCCTAAGGTCTGAAATTCTGATTCTCACTAAGTCTTGACTCTCAGGTAGACACTGTTTTCCTGTTTCTGATACCTATAACTTTAGTAATTATAGTTCCACATGCTATACAATGCAATGTTTTAAGTGCAAATTAAGTTACTAAATATGTTAAAATCTAAGGTACAAACACAACTGATTTGTTTTCTTTTTCCCCCTACCTCCTAGGAAATGGTAAACTGTAGATAGTTCTGAAATGATCCTGAACGTTAAATGTTAAGATAAATGATATTCACTAAAACATTTCTATTTAACTGTATAATATCAAAACTACAGATAAAAACTCTATCAATATTTATCATATAAAAATTATAATTATTCCATTTAATTTGTCCCAAATGAAAGCTGATGTTTTTTTTTTTTTTTCAGTCAACATGCTCTAGACAGGCAGATAATAATGCATTATTTAGGGGTTGTGCAAATAAGTGTTTGATGCTCTGAACACTTTAGAGTAACGACAGATTGACAAAGTTAATTAATAAGAAAGTTTTATATCCAAGTAGATTTCTTCTCATGAAGAAATTAAAGTATAAAACTTGTCAGTCAAACAAACAGTCATTTCTTATGGTGGAACTATTTTCACCAAACTAGGCAGAAGTTATCTTTTTATCCTGTCTCCCGAGGGGGAAAATACTCCCAAAGTTTTCAGTTTTCCCAATAGACTTTAAAATGTTATTCCTTATTTCTTTATATATTCTTGAAGCGTGTGGATGACAAGAAGATAAATCCGCTATTGGAGACCCAATATATGCTGTTATTTTGGGTCTAACTCTGTCTAGCTATTATTTCACTGATCAAAGTTGAATTTTCTCACTTGGACTAATGTCTTATTGAGAATCAACTATTAGTTTATGCATATTATTTGCTTCTTCAAATAACAGGGTTCAATAGTCATTGTATTTTTTAAAGAAAAAATGATAAGTTGGAAGTAGTAATAGGCTTAGAAAAAATCAGACAAAGCCATGAAGATTCCTTAACTCACCTGCTGGAAATATTGCAAAATTAGCTTATTTCCAAAGCACAAAAAGTACAAATTCAGTTCATGTAAACCATTTCTGAATATTTAAGTGCTAGGTATTAAGGTAAAGTAAAATGGGGCAAGGACTGAGGTGGACAGGATTATATTTATGAATGTGACAAACTCTGCCCTCAAGAAACTTACAGAAAAATATATTTGGTATTTCACAGAATTTTTACTGATAAACTATTTGTATGTATAGTATACTTCACTTTATTCACAATAATTGTGGAATAATTGGTAACATGGTGATCTGAATGTTCTAGTTTAACATACATAAACATATAAATATATCTGTCATATCAGTTCAGTTCAGTCACTCTGTCCTGTCTGACTCTTTATGACCCCGTGGACAGGTCAGACAGATAAGTACATATCTGTCATATATGTATATATATATATATGTATCCACCACATATATATGTACATATCTGTCATAAACATCATGTTCAATTTTTGAATAATTATAATAGAGATCAGAAACATAGATTTGGCCATACTAGCTCAGCTTTATAATTCTCAAAACTCCAGTTGATTGTTTCATTTATTCATTTTCAATATGTATTTGCCACATTTTTTACGGCGAGGCACTGTAAATGTGTAAGAACACAAAGATAATCTTTCACTCACTCATCTACTCGCTCATTGCTTAAATTACGTAAGAAACACTTGTTGAGTACCAATCATGTTCCAGACTTTGAATGATTACTCATTCTTCTTAAGGGGAGATACCAGATACAGATACACAGATACCAGAATATAGGACATTATGTAGAAACCCAGTTAAAAGTACAGAAAGTGCTTAGGTATTCAGTGGACATATTAGCAAGATTTATTTGCCTATATGCAACTTGTTCTTTCATCAACCTGGTGATTTATTGTTTCTTAATACCCCTTTTCATCTGCACCATATAGAAAGTTGTTTAGTCCCTTTAAAATTTTATCACTTGGGCAAAATTACTGCTATCCTCAATAGTAGTCTGGTTTACTTATCCTGAACTTACCTAGTAAGGTTGTGAAATGTACTCCCTTGTTCTAATATTTTAAAATTCAGTGAAAAAAACTCAATCTTATCTATGCCTTTCACAAGTTAACAGGTGTTGTTCACATTAAAAAAGCCCAATTTCATATTTTCTCTTATAGCGATCCTTTTCCTTTGGTCATTTTATAAAAGATATCACTGAATATAATTTAATCTTTCTTGGATGACTTAGAAGTTATTTTAGAATATTAACAATGGTTCAGAGTCATTTTTGTCAATAGCTGTCCATATAGGATGCCGAAGGCATTAAAATTGGATTGGGTTAAATTGAGTGCAGAACTGGGTCATGCCCAGATGCTACCATCCTAAATATATAAAATTTTCACTTGTCATTTTTTCTTTATCTAAAAAGTCAGTGAAGAAGGTACACATTAAACTCAATTTAATTTGGATTCACAATAAATTAGAATTTATTTACAGAGTTAAAGCATAGAGCTACATTTTTATATTTAGTACACTTTTAATTAATCTAAAACAGTACAAAACTAAATAAAGTACTTACATTTGCTGCACCAAGAAGTATTAACGTAGGCCCAAGACCTATTGTATATATTGATCTGAGCATTATTGACACAAGAAATGGCCGAATACCCACAGGCTTGGAGAAGAAAAACAGCATAGATGTGCAGATTGCCACTGCTATCCAAAGTAGAATTGAGAACAGCGGTGAAAGAGTACCTGTAAAATGTGGAAGGAGTTTATTTTTACTAAGAACAAAATTGGAAAATGTTAAATCATTTGCCACTATATTTTATATATATGAAACTCCAATACTTTGGCCACCTGATGTGAAGAACTGACTCACTGGAAAAGACCCTGATGCTGGGAAAGACTGAAGGCAGGAGGAGAAGGGGACGACAGAGGATAAGATGGTTGGATGGCATCACCAACTCGATGGACACGATTTTGCAAGCCAGGAGTTGGTGATGGACAGGGAAGCCTGGTGTGCTGCAGTCCACAGGGTCACAAAGAGTCAGACGTGACTGAGGGACAGAACTGAATTGATTTCATATAACAGAGCAAGACAAGTTGTAAGATAACTGAATTTCAAAGTAACCCCCTCCTCATTCAGAAAACTAAGATCATGGCATCCGGTTCCATCACTTCATGGCAAACAGATGGGGAAACAGTGGAAACAGTGACAGACTATATTTTGGGGCTCCAAAATCACTGCAGATGGTGACTGCAGCCAAGAAATTAAAAGACGCTTGCTCCTTGGAGGAAAACCTATGACCAACCTAGACAGCATATTAAACAGCAGAGACATTAGTTCACCAACAAAGGTCTGTCTAGTCAAAGCTATGCTTTTTTCAGTAGTCATGTNCACTGCAGATGGTGACTGCAGCCAAGAAACTAAAAGACGCTTGCTCCTTGGAAGAAAACCTATGACCAACCTAGACAGCATATTAAACAGCAGAGACATTAGTTCACCAACAAAGGTCTGTCTAGTCAAAGCTATGCTTTTTTCAGTAATCATGTATGGGTGTGAGAGTTGGACTATAAAGAAAGCTGGGCACTGAAAAACTGATGCTTTTGAACTGTGGTATTGAATAATACTCTTCAGAGTCCCTTGGACTACAAGGGGATTCAACCAGTCTATCCTAAAGGAAATCAGTCCTGAAGAGTCACTGGAAGGACTGATGCTGAAGCTGAAACTCCAATACTTTGGACACCTGATACGAAGAACTGACTCACTGGAAAAGACTCTGATGATGGGAAGGACTGAAGGAGGGAAGAGAAGGGGACAACAGAGGATGAGATGGTTGGATGGCATCACTGACGCGATGGGCATGAGTTTGAGTAGGCTCCAGGAGTTGGTGATGGACAGGGAAGCCTGGCGTGCTGCAGTCCATGGGTTTGCAAAGAGTTGGACACAACTGAGTGACTGAACTGAACACACTGTATATTTAGAGATGTCTTTGTATACATTACTCATTATTTCTTGTACTCAGATACTCAGTGGTGTCTGACTCTTCATGATCTTATGGAATGTAGCCCCCTCCCACCCCCAGCTCCTCTGTCCATGGGATTTTCCAGGCAAGAATACTGGAGCAGATTGCCATTTCCTCCTCCAGGGGATCTTCTGGACCTAGGGATCGAACCACCATCTCTTAAGTCTCCTGAGTTGGCAGGTGGATTCTTTACCACTAGCACCACCTACATTTCCAGAAAGCTTGTGATGAATCCCAGGCTGCTTAAATACTCACTAGTCAATGCTCCTTACATTAGTTCTGAAACTTGTGTGTCTTTCTTTCCAATGGGAGTTATGCTAGATGCTTTAGATAGGAGTTTCTCATTTTGGGAATCTTAATTCAAAATGAATGACTAATGGCCATCAACTATTCAGCTAAATCAAATGGAATCAGGCACTGAACTCATACCTTGTCCTGTTTTATTATAATCAAGTTTTTATATTATATTAAAGAATTCAGAATGCACACTCTACTTTTTAATGAAATAGACCTAAGCTTTCACTGTTAAAACACACAAGTGTGTTTATGTGTATGAATACATAGGTATATATGTGTGTTTCTCAACTTCTAAAAATAATGTTCAGCTATTTACTTCATCAGGAAACAAAAGCTCCAAATGTTTCAAAACTAAACTCCACTGCAACAAAAGTTTCTTTAGAAATGGCCCCAGAAGGGGTTTATAAATACATTTCCTTTTTTAAAAAGGACAATTTATTGATGTTTACACTGACATATGTATTCAAGGAATCCCCCTCTGAAGGTCAAGTGATGCTATATTTGCAGAAGTAAATTAAGGGGGAACACTCTTGGGCTGGTTAGACCTCAAACGTGTATTCAGGCTGTTGAAGTCAGAGGGGAGACGACAAAACAGGGATTTTCCACTAGTTTTCCACTAGTAAGATTTTCTTCCTAGTTCAGCTAAGTCATTTGGAATCAGGCATATCTTGTCCGGTTAAATTATCATCAAGTTCTTATGGTGGCTTAGGGGTAAAGAATCTGCGTGCCAATACAGGAGACATGGGTTCAATTCCTGATCCAGGAAGATCCCCTGTGCTTCTGCGCTACTAAGCCCTTGTCCACAACTATTGAGTCTGTGCTCTAGAGTCTGGGAGTCCAAGTGCTGCAACTACTGAAGGACTCTTTGCAACCTGTGCGCTCTGCAACAACGGAAGCCACCACAATGAGAAGCTTTCTCCCTGCAATGAAGAGTAGCCCCTGCGCCACAATCAGAGAAAGCCTGCGAGCAGCAATGGAGGCCCAGCACAGTCAAAAATAAATAAAGTTTAAAAAGTGTTTTTAAGTTATAAATAAAGAATGTAAAATATTCATTCTTTAATGAAACACATCTAAACTTTCACTGTTAAAACACACAAGTGTATTTATATATATGTGTGTGTGAAAGTAAAAGTGTTAGTTGCTTAGTCATGTCTGACTCTTTGCAACCCCATGGACCCGCCAGGTTCCTCTGTCCATGGAACTCTCCAGACAAGAATACTGAAGTGGGTAGCCATTCCCTCCTCTGGGGGATCTTCCTGACCCAGGGATTGAAACCAAGTCTCTTATATCTCCTGCGTTGACAGGCAGATTCTTTACCACTAGTGTCACCTGGGAAGCACCAGTTATTTGTTGACTATAAATAGAAACATAACCTGTGAGCTCGTTTTGAGTAAGTCCATCTCTAGTTATAAATTCCCCAAGTTGTGGAGCTTCACTCTTAAGTTTAGTAAAACTGCCAACATCTTTGCACACTTAACTCTCATCCAATCATTAGATTCTTCGTTATAATTCATAAGCAATGTCTTGGTGTGATATTCTTATTTTAAAAGTCTCAACTTTGGCACTGCTAGTCACACTGTGCATTGTCACTAATGCCTGATAAGCTAACCACAACTTGACCACCCTTTCTCAGACAGTATCTGGCTTGCTGAGATTTCCTCCTGATCCAATGAGAAATTATAAGCATGAACTTAAAATGGGACATTTGATCCCTTTGTAGAGAGAACTCAAACAGTGTCTAGCTTAGTACCCTGCACATAGTTTAATGTTAAATATGTATTTGTGAAGAGTAAATACATTTAAAAGTTACTTAAATGGCTATTTACACTACTGTCAATCAACAATTTGTAATTATATTTTGTAAGAATGATTATATTGGTTTTTAGCTGAAGATTTGATCTTCAGCTAGAAAAACAAACTGAAATCCTCTGAAAAATTTTAGAAGACAGTAGACTGTCAAAGTCATTTTTTATCCATTAATGGTGGAAAGAGGGGACTGTCTTCTTGATATTTGTATTAATTTTCGATAATGATCATGTATTATTTTATAATAGAAAAAAATTTAAGAATTCACTCTATACATTTTAAAATATTAGAGTATAACACTTGTCCGTAATAAAAGAAAATTCAAATAGAAACACTGGAGACTTCAATTCTTCTCTCCTATCTACTTCACACTGACTTGTTTTAAGTTTACTTATAGCAGAGGTTCCCAACCCCTGGGCCACAAACCAGTACTGAGTGAGTGAAACTTCATCTGTATTTACAGCCACTCTCCAGAGCTCACATGCTATGGTCTAGGGAAAAACTGTGTTCTACGAAACTGGTCCCTGGTGCCAAAAAGGTTGTGTGTGCATGCTAAATTGCTTCAGTCATGTCCAGCTCTTTGCAACCCCAAGGTCTGTAGCCTACTAGGTTCCTCTGTCCATAGGATTTTCCAGGCAGGAATACTGGAGTGGCTTGCCATGCCTTCCTCCATGGAATCTTCCCAACTTGGGAATCAAGGGTCGCACAGAGTCGGATACGACTGAAGAGACTTAGCAGCAGCATATCCATTTAGCATGTGATTTTTTAAAAATACTGTGTTCAAATTTGGGATGTCATTCTTTTTCCCTAAAGCGCTTTGTGTTAAAGGAAATAAATCTTCAAGGTGATTTTAATTCATTCACCTTAATAGCAACCACTGATAAGAGTGTGCCTGGATGCCAGACACTGTGCTCGACCCTCTGTCCTTGTCCTCAAGGAGCTTATAGCCTAGTTACAGGATGAAGAAAAGAGTGAGACATAGTAGTAAAGAACACCCATAGATTTATCTAATTTGCGTTAACCAGATTGAGAAGGGGGAAGTAAGAAATCCTTACAAGTCTCTGCTGGAGGCAGAAGAGTGGAAAGAGGGGAGTAAGATGCAGCATTTTTTAAAATAATTAATTAATTAATTTTAATTTTACTTTACAATACTGTATTGCTTTTGCCATACCCTGACATGAATCCGCCACGGGTGTACATGAATTCCCAATCCTGAACCCCCCTCCCACCTCTCTCCCCATATCATCTCTCCGCCTCATGGGTAAGGAATCTTCCCGTAATTCAGGAGAAATAGCTTGATTCCTAAGTTGGGAAGATTCCCTGGAGGAAAGCATGGCAACCCACTCCAATATTCCTGCCTGGAGAATCCCATGGGCAGAGGAATCTAGTGGGCTACAGACCTTGGGGTTGCAAAGAGTTGGACATGACTGAAGCAACTGTTCTCTCAGTTAATATTATAATGTAAGCATGAACCAGATATCTGGACACAAGTGATTCCCACAAGCTCACTGTGTGTTCAGCCTGGAAAATACCCTTGGAGACAGCATACACAGCCCATTCCCCCTGCGGCCAGCCTCTCTGTCCTCACCTGACACATTAGCCAAAGTGTCTCCAGAGCAGCTTGTATTAGGATCTGTAGTTAGAAAAGGTGGCCCGTTTGGACCACAGGTCTTTTTTTTCTGGCTCAGGATTCACCAGCTGATTTTGTGATCAACTTCTGCCCAGAATCCAGGAACCTCAGAGCTGGATGGAATCCTCATATTTACTTATTTTTTCTTTTTTAACTTTTAATTTTAGAACTCTTTCTGACTGTTACAGTTGCAAATGATAATACAAAATTCTCACTGACTTTTTACCTGGCTTCCCCAAATATCAACACCTTACATAATCACACAACAATGATCAATGTCCAGAAACTAATATGATATATTACATTAATAGAGTTGGACCATAAAGAAGGCTGAGCACCACAGAACTGATGCTTTCAGATTGTGGTGCTGAAGAAGACTGTTGAGAGTCCCTGGACTGCAAGGAGATCAAACCAGTCAATCTAAAGGAAATCAACCCTGAATATTCATTGGAAGGACTGCTGCTGAAGCTGAAGCTCCAATACTTTGGCTACTTGATGTGAAGAGCTGACTCATGGAAAAGACTCTGATGTTGGGAAAGATTGAAAACAACAGGAGAAGGGGACAGCAAAGGATGGGATGGTTAGATACCATCACTGACTCTGTGGACATAAATTTGAATAAACTCCAGGAGATAGTGGAGGACAGAGGAGCCTGGCGCTGCAGTCCATGGAGTTGCAAAGAGTTGGACACTTAGTGACTGAACAACAATCACTTTAATCTACAGAATTTTATTCAAAGTTCATGAACTGCACAAATAACGTCTTCTTTTCTGAGCCAGGATCACACATCACGTTTAGCTGTCATGTCTCTTAGTCTCTTTTAACTCCTCAGCACTCCTTTGACTTCACAAGCTTCAACAGTACTGGCCAATTATTATGAGGAATATTTCTCATTCTGGATTTGTCTGAAATTTCCTCTCTTTATGCATTTTTGTCAAAAGATGCCATATCTTTGTCAGCACATCATGTCAAGAGGCACCTGATGTTGCTGTGTCTCTTCACTGGTGACATTAACATTGACCACATAACTAAAGTGATTTCTTCACTTTAAAGTCACTCTCTTTCATAATAAGTATATTATAGGGAAATACTTTGACTACATCAATATCCTGTTTCTCCTTATACTTTCTCATCTAACACTTCTCTGTTAATTTTAGCATCCACTGATGATTATTACTATTATATGGTATTTGCCAAACAGCAACATTCTATTTCTATTACTCTTTCTACACTGATTAACAGGAATACTATTGTAAGGAAGAGCTTTCTCCTCTACCAGTATGGATTCCTGGATTCTTATTTTATTCTGTGGGTTATTATGTATTACTGTAACTATTTTTATCTCAAAATTTACACAGACTTAGCCACTGGGAGACCTTTCAAGTTGAAAGGTCCTGTGTTCTTTGACACATTCCCATCATTTTTTGTAGCACTTTTTGGAAGGAATCTTAATGATCAACTAATTCATCTTTAAATCGTCTCAAAGCGTCCCAGCCAAGGAGTCATCCAGTCTATGCTTGACAAAATCCAGCATTAGAGACTTCCATGTCCAGCACAGAATTTACCTTCTCCAGCCAGTTCTGATGGCCAAGTACAGTAATCAGTCTTAACTTTGCTTTCTCAGCCTTCCCAGCTATGCATAGCATGTAACTGAAGGTTAGAGGCTCAGCTAATCCTGATCAAAACTGTAACCTTATTCATGGAGCTATAATTAAATAACTCATCTAGAACTGTAATCAGATTACCCAAATATAACCTTGGGTTTCCATACTGCCCAAATAGCAGCTCATGCTTTCCCCTCCCCCTTAGTGCCATGCCCACACCCAGATACTTAACAGTAGCCTCCACCTGGTCACTGCTGTTCACCTCTACTCAGTCCTATCTGAAGGGTAAAGTGCATACCTGCACCTGATGAGGACACACCTTGTCTTCCTGCCTTGTCTTTGTTGGTCTCATTTCTTTCTGAGGCTGGAGCCTCATTCCCAGTTTTACCATATATGTGGTTTCAAGCTCTTGTTCAAGGACCAGTTGTATTAGTAACACCTCGGAAAACTCGTTAAAAAGTATGTATTTCTAGACTCTCGAATCCAAAGCCTCAAGTTCTTCATCCAGAAGGATGAAGTACTTACTTTATAGAACTGTCAGGAAGATTACATGGAATTATGCATGCGTCATGCTTAGCCCTTTGCTTGATGCAGTCGAAACAGTAAACAATAACAGTTGCTATTATCATCATTATCAATATTATTACAACTGTTATTAGTCAGGCAAATATGAAAAAATGTATCAGACAGTTTACTTTCTCCTCAATGAGTAAAGAGTAGATGTTTAGAGGGGCACCTGTGCCCATCACCATCACATTTAACGTATAATAGTGGCAGCATAGGCTATATACTTTGGCTCAGGTGGTCTTGTAAGGTATATCATGGAATAGAACTTAGGGAAGATGATGCCCCTGTATAAAGGGGCACCTATTACTGACACGCTTCTAACCTAATCATCCTGCAGAAAAGTCTGAGAGCACAAACAAATGCTTTAACCATCTAGTCTTAGATTTGCCATTCTTCTCTGGGCTTCCATCTCTTTATGTGTCAATGATGATTTGATATTAGATAATTTCCAGAACTGCTTCTATATCTAAGACTTTATGCTCTATTTATCAGGATGCTACAATCTAGTTAGCATTCCGTGTGCAGATGATACTAATTTATCATTTCAGGCTGGACTTCTCCCCTTATGAAAGTTATGTTCTTTTGTGTCAAGACGGCTATCATCACTAAATGAGACTAAACACAGTGAAGAGAGCTGTTTCCACTTCCTGCTGTATTTGCAACTTCCCCACAATGACCAAATATTTGCTATGTTTTCACTGCTATTTAACTCATACATCTACTCCCTTGTCAAATATCCTTTTATTAGCACTGGCATACCTTCTAAAAAAAACAAACCTTTCTATAACTACTCAGATTATACTCAAAGGCTAGAACTTTGCTATCTGCCATCTGCAACAGACCTGAGAAATAGCAAATTAGTTTTGCACTCCCATTTCCCTTCCTGCTCACTCCCCTTCCTACTCAGATCTGAAATAGGTTTAAATATCTCTTGCTCTTCTCATACCCTCATTTCCACTGAGCTTCCCTTTGTAGTAGTAATATTCACCTTGTAACAACAACAGCTAAGCTTTATCAAATGATTAGTAGTAGTACTGTTAATTGCTCAGTCATGTCTGACTCTTTGTGACCCCATGGACTACAGGCCACCAGGGTCCTCTGTCCGTGAAATTCTCCAAGCAAGAATACTGGAGTGGGTTGCCATTTCCTTCTCCAGGGGATCTCCCAACCCCAGTTGAACCTGTGTTTCCTGCATTACAAGCAGATTCTTTACCGTCTGAGCCACCAGGGAAGCCCAGATAAAATGTAAGTGCTATGTAAATAGCTGAAGATGAGTGGCAAATTCAAGTCTTAATTTTTGGTATCATATGATTACTAGTTGCTATTCTGAACGCTTCGCCTACAACATCTCATTAAATTCTCACATAATCCTATAAACAGATGAGATACAAAAGCATTTTGTGGGTATTATTTGCTGGTATCTCTCATCCTGTCCTCTGAGCCATTCTTTCAATCCCCATTCCAAAGTTATCTACCTGATTGTATCCCAATCAGGATACAGAAATGTGACATATTCTCCCACATTCTTTTGCCAGATTTAAAGAAAACTTAATTTCCACAGCCTTTAGTGTATCTCTCCTACTATTTCCCATTTCACTTAACATGGGCTAATTTTTCTTGTCTTTGCTTTCACAAAACCTCATGTATCAGCAGCTTGATAATATTAACTTCATGGTCAATATCCTTTGTGCTCTATTATTATAATCTGTTTTATGCTGTACATTTAAAATTATTTTTCAAATTATCTGCATGCTCACTGTAGAATCCTTGGATAATACCGAAAGCAAAGAAAAGAGAGTAAAATAGAGATTCTACTACATAAGATAATCACAATCAACATTTTGGCATACATCTCTCACTTTCCCATGTATTTATAAGACTGAGATGACACATAAAATGCTTTTGTTCACAAAGTAAGGTAGAAATATTTTTCTTGCCTTATTTATCAATATAGCTCTTCTGTATATGAACTTCTTGAAAAATATTTATACTGACCATCATTTTCTGCCTATTCTACTTACGATCATTTTGTTTACAGTGAATAAAGAAAAGCTATTTAATAAGAATGAAATTGTTGTAACTGGGAAGGTCTAAATTTAAGGCATGCATCAAAAGTATTGTTTTTAGACTTTAACATACTTATCATTTAAAGACAGACAAGCATTTACCTTCATCTCCATCATCCCCAAATGGGTAGAAGAGAGCCACAGCTAAGTTGATGAACACAGCCAGGTTGAAGGAAATGCTCCCCCAAAGAGAAATATGCCTTGAGAACCAGAACAGGGCAGGATTACCTGGTGAGAAAGAGGCATGGTGGGACAGAAAAGAAAATAAATTTTGATTTCAATACCAGAGCCCTACTGAAATAACATCTTCCTAAATGCATTTTTGCAAACTACTATAAAAGCATATATAGTCAAACATTTAATGCAACTTATTTTAGAATATTTATCATCAATACCATAAAGGAGTTTTCTGTTTGATTCCTTTTCTTTAGCCAGTTTACACCTAAGCTATTGTAGAAGGGTGAGTAATTCTGCAACTGCTAATTCTGGTCAGAAAAGATGACTCTGGGTTAACTCTCTTTAATATATCCCTAGAGCAGGTTGGGGGAAGGCAGTTTAGCAGTCACCTGGGGCCCGTTTTAATGGAACGGTATACACTGCTGTGTAATTTAGTAATATCAATTAATTGGTCTCACTCCCCTGCTTAAAGTAAAATAAAACCTCCACCCTTTGCACAGATGTATCTCTGGTGAGAGTTTCAAATCATAGTCACAGTTACCTGAAACTCTGAAACTTAACAGCATGGCATAGCATTGGTTACTGGGAACTAGTGATTTATAATATTACCTAAGTTTTAAACCTTTATGCTTTCCAAGAAGTTCCTGGGTTTGCAACAGCAAAAGTGAAAGATACAACAAAAACTGCCAATAAGTGGGAGAGGTTTTGCTGAATATTTTCAGAAATAGGATTTTGTATCTGTCACTAGAAATGAATTGATAGATGCATCTACTGAATAAAATTTACATAAGCCAAAACTCAGTTTCTTTCACCTCTCCTAAAAAACTGAACAGACACGTCATGCATACAAGTTTGTCACACAACATATTCAGGTCTTGTTCACTGTCTAACTCTTAACAGTTTAACATTAGATTTAAAATATTAAGAGTCAATTGAGGGGAAAAGGCATCTCAATTTTCAAATAGAAATTTTAAGCTTTTCAAAGTATGTTCTGTGAATTCCAATCTCAAATCTGCTGCTTCCTTATAAACTACACTTCCCTTCAGTACATCTTGTTTTCTTTCTCTTGGAATAGAGCATTCCAACACTGGAGTAGGCTATGATTAGCTACGGCATTTAGTTGACTAATGTGTCATAAATTGTAAGCATTTGCATTTTCATCATTCCTGAATTAGGAGTCCTCGTTTTGAAAAGCAGAATATTAAGACAAAATTAGAAGATGTTGATACATACATTTGTAACAACAAATCCATCAAATGAATTAGATTCTGTCTAAAACCTCATCATAAGCTACTTCCAAATTTTAAAAGTAAACTGTATACTGGAAATTATTTTAAGGTTTTTTTTTTTTGACAAATGACAAAATATTTATCTCAAAAACACAGACCCCACAAGCACTAGCTCATTATCCAATTTACTTTTTGTCAGGAATAAAATGAATGATTTTCAAATTGAGTTTCTGTTATATACTCTGAATACCTAAGTTTCTCTGAATTCCATAAGGTTCTTCATGGGAAAGCGCTATGGGAGAGTAATTTCTTTTTTTTTTTTTTTCAAATATCTTGGTAAGAAAGTCTGACAATACATGCTACAATCTTTATTCAAGGATGTTATGTCTCAAGCTCAACCAAATTCATAAACCACAGTCACTGACGTTCCCAGGAAACTAAAATGATTCAACACTGTTGAACAGAAGTATTGAGAACATATGCCCGTTGTCTGGAAAAATCTCTCCAATAGTCAGAAAAGACCTAATCAAAACTTTTACCCCAATGATTTTTATTAAAAACTCATGATATTTCTCATCTGGGAAAGTAAAGCTTATTTTAGAATTGAAAAGTTTTCAATCCTTTTGCGGTCTTATTAAAAAACTTTAAAAAACTTATTGGAGTGTAGTTGATTAACAAGGTTGTGTTGATTTCAGGTGTACAGCAAAGGAATTCAGTTATACATATACACATATCTATTCTTTTTCAGATTGTTTTCCCATTTTGGTTGTTACATAATATTTCCAAATAGACTTAAACCTGAGAAATAAGTAACGGGAACTATAAGACGGTAACTTTTAAGTGTTACATTATAACCTTGCCCGATTTGAATACAAGTGTCACACAATTTTTACTTCGACTTGGCAAGATTCAGATATGTTGAAAAAAGGAATGGGTTTCAGAAAAAAACACTAAACAGTCTACCTGATCATAAGATCACAGATACAAGAGGACAGATCCTATGCCAGGATCTCTCCACTCCATTCACTGATTGTTAAGGCCGATCAAGGCCTATTCATGGACTTCAAACCTGCAGCTGCTCCACAGCTGAAACCCACAGCTGCAATCTTGGATGTCATAATATTTGTAAAACTATAGGATCAGCACTAAAAGATGATCTAATTAGTCAGAACCTTCTATGTTCCTTAAGCCACAGGTGTCTTGGCTCCAACTGTAGACAGAGCTTACATCCTTAAGCTTATAAGTGATTTCAGCAACATCAGATGGCAAGAAATTAAGAGGCCATTGAAACGAACACTGTCTCGTATCCCAAAGTACTGGTGCACCTATCATTATGCTCAAAACATTTTCATTATGCTCAGATCATTTTGGTTCATTGTACTTACTCCTGATCTTCTTCTGCCACTTCATCTCATTGTAGAGATCTTCAGTTTGCTGGAAAAAGTCATTCACTTTACTTCCCTGTTCATCCCTCTCTGTGGTGTTGAATACGCGACACTTGGATTCTCGCGTGAGGTATTCACATATATTGGGGACAGGAAATACTATCTGTTCCATTGTCCTGTCATGCCGAACAATCTGAAAAACATTAATTTGCATTTGTTTTAAGCTTTGGAGAATCTTAGACTACTTTCTGCTTTTAGCATGATACTTCAATAAAGATACTTTATAAATTCAGCTATGAAAAAATATGCCAACTTGAAATATCTGAAATACTCCTGTATATTATTCTCTTTAAATGAGAGAAATTAATCAGACTAATGTATCATAAGTATTATGCTTCACTGTAAATAACAAAAACCAAAATCTTTCTCAATTAACTTTAAACTCTTGCCACCCATTTTTATCTTCACGAAGTACATCAGAGAACTAAGAGGGTCTTCACTGGGAAGTGTCTGGCTATGTAACCTTAAGCACACAGCACTTGTTATATTTTTATCCTGCTGCTGCTGCTGCTGCTGCTAAGTCGCTTCAGTCGTGTCCGACTCTGTGCGACCCCATAGACGGCAGCCCACCAGGCTCCCCAATCCCTGGGATTCTCTAGGCAAGAATACTGGAGTGGGTTGCCATTTCCTTCTCCAGTGCAGGAAAGTGAAAAGTGAAACTGAAGTCGCTCAGTCGTGTCCGACTCTTAGCGACCCCATGGACCGCAGCCCACCAGGCTCCTGAGATTTTCCAGGCAAGAGTACCGGAGTGGGCTACTGGGGAACAAATGACATATACAACATAATGTGCCCTGCATTCTACAGAGAAAAAGGTTTTATGTCATTAAAATGCTTTCCTGATAATGGCAAACATATTCTTATGTGTAACATTCATTCAAGCATACACTCAGATGTGAATATCTGTTGTTTGGAATTTCTCTAATTTGGTATTGGTAACAGTTTGTTGTTGTTGCTGAGTCATATCTGACTCTTTGTGATCCCCTGGACTCTGCCCATGGCGTTCTCAAGCAAGAATTCAGGAGTGGGTTGCCATTTCCTTCTCTGGGGGAATCTTCCTAGACCAGGGATCAAAGCTGCATCTCCTGCATTGGCAGGTGCACTAGGCCACCTGGGAAGCCCTGATCACAGTTTAGCTTTAGACAGAAAAACAAGTTACATGATTTCATGCAGAGTCCCTATGTCACAAGGGTTTGTGCAGACTACCCGTCAAGGTTCATATTTCTATACTTCAGCCCTCAAAAATTAATCAGAAATTAGTCTAAGCTAAAAGAGTCATTCTATCTCCCCGTGCTACTGACTGGTATGGTGATGAGCACTTGACCTATTTCTGGAAAATGAGGCATAAGGATAAATATCCTGGAGCTGGAGGTGCTCTCAAGGGAGATTTTCCTTCTAGAAAAGACAGAAGCCACAAGAGACAAACGAAAGATCAAATATACAACACACCAGCTCTTTTTCATCAGTACCCGCTTTCTCCCTGCTTAGGAAAAAAGGTGATAATGCTACTTGAAATTCTGGCAGCCATTTTGCAACCATGAGGTAAGACAGCACCCACATAACAAGACAGACTTAGCTGAAAATATGGAAAAGGTCTGAGTGTTTGAAGACATCACTGCATCACTGAATCAATTACAGAACTACTGGTACCTCCAGACTTCCCGTTATGAGGGAAAACCAAATATTTTTATTGTTTAAAAACTATTAGCCTGGTATTTTGTTACTTGTAATTGAAACTATCCTAAATGCTATGTTATATATACAAACCACATACTAGAATACTATCATAAAAAAAAGAAGAAATCTGTAGTGGTAGATAAAAATTCTTGGAACATAGGTTGAAAAATCAATCATACAAAATAAATTGGAAGTATTTGGTATGGTAAGCAATTACATGGGAAAAAATGGTTTACCGGTTCAAACAGTGCCACACATTAAAAAAAAAATTCTCCAGATGCATTTAAGAAATAACGTCCTGATGACTATAAGCCAAGCTTTTTAGCCCCTTTGTGACATGTTATATTTGATCCTGGTTGTTACATTTTACAAGGGACACTGACAGACTGGAGGGAGTACTGAAAGAGATGGGGATGTGTTTACAGCAAAAAGCCAAAAAAGGGATACTGTTTTCAATACACTTATACCACACATGCTTATTTAGGCCTTAGGTGAGGAGTCCTGGGAAATTCAAAGTGAAAAAGCATGAACCCCAATCTATAAAGGCTTGCAATTTTGTAATCACGATGGCACCTCAAATGTCTGAACCAAGCTATCATGGTGACAGGGAAGCAAACAGTCTGAACAGTAGGCACACATGAAAGTGGGCTGGATTGTGTGTGTTATCAGAAAATAACTTTCTAATTATTAGCTATTCCAAATCAGATGTTTCCTCCTGAAGTAGTGAGATGGCTATCACAGAAAGAATTTAAAGCAGAAACAGGATCTTTGCAGAGCAATTCCTCCTTGGACTGGTGAACAGACTAGGTAACCCATAAGGTCCTTCTTACTTCCCAGGGTCTTTAAGCCTATAACATATAGACAAACTATTATTTGCAACAATATTCATTATTCTGAGGCTATACTTCAAGGACAGTGTTCAGTAATGGAAATAAAAGGGTGATTAAGAGCAGTCCCTGCCTCAAGTAGAGGGCCTGTGACCCAGAAGAACCTAACAGTATTCCAACATGATACCTTAAAAAAACATGATCAAAATGCCTGTGGGAGTACAGTGGGATAAAATAAATGAACATAGAGGTATGTAAGCTGGTCTTTGAATGAGCATGAGGTCGGTCAACATGGAGAATTTAGATCATCAGTCCTGGTTATTCCTTTGAACCCCTAACTTCCATATCCAGCTTCATGCATTCCTCAAGTCACCTCAAATTCAATTTATCCAAGAATCAACAAATGACCTTCCAGAACATTTTAACTGCCAAAGTTAGGATCCTTGTGTATAACACCGATTTCTGTCCATTTATTCAAACCAGAAGCCTAGGGGGCATCCTTTCCCCAGTGCTTCCCTCACCTTACATGCAGAATCCAACACCAAGCATCAAGCCCTGTGTATATGTGTATGTGTGTGATGTAACATACAGTGTCTCTATTTCCTCTAATCTGTCATCTTCAATGCCACCATCGCTCTCTTTTCTATCTTCCTATCTCATCCACTTGCTTTCCTTGCCTCATTCCCTTTTCCAGTCCTTTCTCCAAATAGCAATTTGAATAATCTTTGAAAAGAATCTTTTCTTTTCCTATGTTCTTTCTCTCTCCCTTCATTCAATTCTACCTGGAATTCCATGCCCAAATTTTAGTAGAAAGAAACCTCTACTCGATCCTTTAATATATATTTTATGACAACCTTCTTTGTGAAATCTACCCCGAAATACCCCAGGGTATAGTTAAATACTATTTTCTCTAAATATCCTTTGTTTATACAATTACTATACAGAATGATATTCTCTATGTGTATGTAACTGGTAGAGAGTAAAGGCTCAGTAAACATTTATAGAATGTATGTATTCACAGCTAAATCTCTCCTCACTGCTAAGAACCCACAGAAGTCCAACTCCAAGCACAGTCCCCAGTTCTTACAAAGAGGTATTCATACAACCCCTACCTCTGGCCCACCTGCTATTCCATCTATTCCCGATATTCTCTTCTAATTACTAACCTTGTTGTTTGGCCTCTGGGACCTTCCATAGAACCTTGGTGGTTTGATGATCTATTTGTATCAATTTATCTGGCTTCTCAGCCCCTAAGCACCTGAGATAGTGAGCAATGTTTTTGTTGTGGGTACAAAAACTCCAGCTCGTGGGTTGCACTAGGTCAAGTCTCCCACCAAAGCTATTAATGTTCATAAATGTGAGCAAGGGATCCACTTTGCAACACAAGGTAATAATGATCATTATTGCAAAGGTTTGGCAACAGTAAACAAGAAGGTACAGTGATTATGTACCCTGAGAGTTAACAGCAGTAATGCCATTGTGCACTCTGCTAAAAACTAAAAAATATCTGCCGAAGTGGATGAATGCATGAATGTAAATTACCTTGACAGGCGTCAACTATTCTATTCACTTCTGCCTGATCATCTCTGTCAACCAGTGTCAAAATGATAGCATAGCTAGTAAATGACAGCCAGATGGTTCTCCCAACACAAAATGATTAAGGCCATGTTGATCCACACCTCCAAAACTGCCACCAGCCCTTAAGTAAGGGCTCATTTATGGGGGCGGGGCTCAATTGCTGCAGACTGAAATGGAAACTATTAAACCATTTCAAGTCCATGCTATCAATATGAAAACTTTACTAGTGCCTTCCATTTTCCCCACCCTTCTGTACACTTTCTTACACAGAGAGCTCTTCTTTAATAAGCCTTCCACAGTTTTTTAAAAGAAACAACTTCTTGAATGATAGAATCTATTATAATAATCCTGTCTCTAAAATATCTTCCAAGACCAAAAGAAAATAAAAGCCACTTTATTATTTACAAAAGAGAATTTACATATAGTTCAGGTCAAAAACGAAAGATGATTTTGAAAGATGTGCACACTGATTTCTTATAGACCGCCCCTCACATCTCCTCTTTTGGTATATATGTTGATACTTTGACAGTTTACATCACTCAATTCTATGTCACTGTTCTAGGAGACAATTATAAAAGTGGTCTGAAAGAGAAAGTAAACATATCTTTTCTCAGTTGGACCCACGGATGGTTACCTCAATCTGTGCGGTATGGTTGGCATAATACTTCAAGGCTTCATCGCCATCGTCTGGATCGGATCCTGGTTTGAGCATCTGCTGTAAAAGTTTGTTGTGGCGGGCCAACTAAGGGAAGAAGTGAGACAAATGTTTTAGTTCTCTCCCCTCTTTACTGAGGACAGATTTTGAAAACACTTTATCCACTTTAATACAGAACTTCACAGTTCTGGGACTAATGGCAATTAATTCCATTTCCGGAGAAGATGTCTATCTGAAAGGCATAGACAATGACATCGCTATAGCAATCTTGCATTTTTATTTGGTGATACAGGTTCTTAGCAAGGGCTTCTCACGTGGCACAGTGGTAAAGAATCCACCTGGGAATGCAGGAGACACAGGTTTCATCCCTGGGTGGGAAAATCTCCTGGAGTAGGAAATGGCAACCCACTCCAGTGTTCTTGCCTGGAAAATTCCATGGACAGAGGAGCCTGGTGGGCTACAATCCATGGGGTTGCAAGGAGTCAGACATGACTGACAGTACATGCATTCATGCATGTTTTTAGCAGATGACCATGTCTTGCTCAGAGTAGGTATTCAGTTACTATTGTTGATTAACTATATATCTTCAATAAATGCATAATTGTGCCAAGAAGAAGAAAAGCCCACAATGATATATAATTGATATTCCTTATAATAAATTTTGGAGAAGGCAATGGCTCCCCACTCTAGTACTCTTGCCAGGAAAATCCCATGGACGCAGGAGCCTGGTGGGCTGCAGTCCATGGGGTTGCAAAGAGTCGGCACATGACCGAGCGACTTCACTTTCACTTTTCACTTTCATGCATTGGAGAAGGAAATGGCAACCCAGTCCAGTGTTCTGGCCTGGAGAATCCCAGGGACGGTGGAGCCTGGTGGGCTGCCCTCTATGGGGTTGCACAGAGTTGGACACGACTGAAGTGACTTAGCAGCATAATAAATTTAGACTACATGTACACATAAAATAACTTGATGAATACTGTGATAGTTCAGTGGGTAGTGGTACCAATATAGATGGCAGCTTCTTAATACACATAAACAGGTATCTCTATTTCCTATAGCATCTAATCAAAGCTCTACAATTAGCCATTTGTACTAAAATCCTATGCTTCTGCATAGTCAGATGTCAAAATTGATGTTTTATGAGTACAGAGCTCAGTTTTATTAAAATTGAAACCAAACATTTAAAACACAAAAATTTCATTATAAATTATCTTAAATGGTTGTCAGTAGAACTAATGTTTTTCTCTCATTTGATTATCAATGGCATTTGTTAGCCAGTTCTCTCACTTTGTAGATAACTAATACATATTGCCTTCAGATAGCTCCTTTATGGTTGTCTTGAACAATCTCTAAAAACCTCATAATGTCTTTAACCTTTCAGATTTTCAATTAAGCCCTAAATTCTCTGAGGGCTTCTGGTAACAAAAACTCTGACATATAATTGTTTTATTCCTAGCACCATTCCTATCTCTTACTCTGTGCCAGACACTATCCTAAACATTTAGGTACATGAATGCATGTGAACCTAGTAAGAAATCCTGGGGTAAGCACTATTTTCCCCATTTTACAGACAGGAAAACTGAGGCACAAAATATTTAAGGAACTTGTCTATGAGAACATAGCTCTCGAGCTAATGATAGATCCAGTATTGAGCTCAAGCAGCATGATTCCAGAATCAATACTCTCATCAACATGAAAGAGCAATAGATAAGCGTTTGTATTATTCATTAAATGTTATTATAAATTATGGGTATGAANTAAGGAACTTGTCTATGAGAACATAGCTCTCGAGCTAATGATAGATCCAGTATTGAGCTCAAGCAGCATGATTCCAGAATCAATACTCTCATCAACATGAAAGAGCAATAGATAAGTGTTTGTATTATTCATTAAATGTTATTAAAAATTATGGGTATGAAGAATAATAATAAATTTTAAACACTAATCTTGAATCTATGAAACTAAATAAATGTCATCCTTGTTAGTGATAATTTGGTAAGTTATATATTCATTCCATTGATGCTGCTCATTTTTATTAAATTATTATTTAGAATTGGCTTTCAGGGATTTTAATAAATCACTCAAGAAAGCCATTCCTATTTTAGATTTATATTTAATTTTTGACTAAAATGTGGACTATACAGATTTTATTACAAACTATACTCATAAAACTTGTTGTGACTTGCAGGTGTTTCTAAAACTCTAAATGAGTTTCAAAAGAAAAAATTATACTAATCATTTAGGCATATTAGCATATGTTCTAGGAAATGGCCAGTTCTTGAAGGCATGAACTGGCATGATTTGTTTANATATTTAATTTTTGACTAAAATGTGGACTATACAGATTTTATTACAAACTATACTCATAAAACTTGTTGTGACTTGCAGGTGTTTCTAAAACTCTAAATGAGTTTCAAAAGAAAAAATTATACTAATCATTTAGGCATATTAGCATATGTTCTAGGAAATGGCCAGTTCTTGAAGGCATGAACTGGCATGATTTGTTTATTGATTGGATCTGAGGCATGCGAGAAAGAGAGGAGTTAAGGATGGACTCCAAAATTATTGACCTGAGCAAGTGAAAGTCTAGAAATGCCCTTTACTAAGGGCAGGAGGGGCATAATTTAGGGGGTCAGTATCTGGACTTTGGTTTTGGACACAGAAAGCTTCAGATATCATTCAAAAGGAAAGAGTGAGCAGGCTCTTGCTGTTTGTCAGGAATTCTAGGCAGGGGTTGGGGATGGAGCTTAACGGTAGGCGTCATCAATATATGGCTGATATTTAAAACCATGACCCTTGAAGAGATCAGCTGCCATAAGCTTAGCCAGAGAAAGGAGACCTAAAGGAACTCCGATAGAGGTTAGAAAGATGAGAGGCACCAGCAAAGGAGGCTGGAAAGTTGGGCCAGTGAAGTAGGAACAAAGCCAGTGAAATCGGGTCTCCTGGCAGCCAAAGGAAGAAAGGACTTCAAAAACGGAGGGCACGCTCATCTGCATCACATCAGATGAGCACGGGGAAGTGGTCACTGGGGTTACCAACCTGGAAGTCGCGGTAACCTTCACAGTGGCAGTTCAGGCAGTAGTGGACCCCAACGTCTAGTCGTCGTGAGTTTAAATAAGAATGAGAGGAGAGGAAGTGCAAACGACAAGGGCAGGCAGATCCTAAACACTGCAGCTGTTAGGGGAGCCAAGAAATAGGGTGGCAGCTAGAGAAAGGGAATTACAGTGAGACCTGCCATTAATGAGGCTGTGGTTTTGCTGGGTTAACAACATGCAAAAAAAAAGAAAAAAAAAAAAAAGAGAAAGAGAGAGAGGTGGAATTTAAGAGTCTGTGCAAGGAATGTATATGGGACCATGGAATCTCAGCTGAATAAGGAAGGAAATGAAGCCAGGAGGAATGATGAGAAAGTGACAGGATCAACAAATCGTAGCTTCTTAATGTGGCTTTTAAAATGTGCTGGGAGTTCGGTGCGAGGTAGGACGCGCTAGTCAGAGTGAGACGCCTGAAACGGAGCTGACGGACAGAGAGCAGGGAGCGGCGGTCAGTCGGGACCCGGCCTCAGGAGTGTCTGCCATCTGATCTCTGTCTCCTACCTCGCACCCCTCCACATCACCCTGGTCCCAGGCTCCGTCTCCTCTCGCCTGGAATTCCACCACAGCCTCATAACTGTCTCCTGGCTCCACCTCTGTCTTCTAGGTGTCATCTTAATCGAAGGCCAGAGTCCTTTCGATTCCCAGATCCTCTGATGGCTGTCGTCCCATCTAGAGTCAGAGCCCAGCCCGCACTGCGGCCATGAAGGATGGCAGAATGCGGCCCTGCTCCCTCCGTGGACTCCTCTCCGCCACCCTCCCCAGTCCCAGCCACACTGGGCTCCGGTCTGGTCCTTCAGCCTGAGAAGTGTGTTTCCATCTCAGGGTTTTGGCAGGTGTGGTTCCCTTAGCCTAGATTCTCTTCCTCTGGATTCCTACATGGCTTGCCCCCTCATCAACTTTAGGACTCCTTTCAAATACTATCTTATCAATAACTATGCTTTCAGAGACCACCTGATTCACCTCTCCCAACACATCTAACCCCATTTTCTGCTTTGTTTTTCTCCAAAGCACACACTATGACACACCATATTTTATCACTGATCTATTAGCTATATTCCCCCAAAGAATGTATGCACACGCTCTCAGAGGAAAAGGGTTTACCTCTGTTTTGTTCACGGCTGTATTTTCAAGGTTTAGAGCAGTATCTGGTACATAGTAGATGCTCAGTACATACCTTTTAGAATGTCAGTCTTTAAAAATCTTAAATTATGGATAGCTTCCCAACGTGAGACATTAACGTGAATGATTTCTTTTCAATTTATTTATTAAAATGCTTCCATTTTTTTTCTCTAGCCTTCCTATTTTTAAATTGCCATAGAGTTAATTTACAATGTTGTGTTACTTTCAAGTGTACAGGAAAGTGATTCAATTATGTGTATACATATAAATGTGTATTCTTTTTAGAGCCTTTTCCATTATAGGTTATTACAAGATACTGAGTTATTTTGACCTG